>JAFFST010052920.1:420123-433005 GCA_022414735.1 Noturus placidus
TCCTATCTTTTTTTCCCCTTCTCTATTAATCCTGTATGTTGGGATGATTACAACACTTTCAGTATAATTATAATCAATTAATACGTCTTACTGTTGAGACATTGTTCAAATATGGACTATTTATATTCTGCAATTTGAACTAATCAGTTCAAAGTACATCGTAGTTACTGTACGTTGGGTTTATTATTTATTATTTCATTTGTTTATTACATAAACAAACCATTTAGAGTATTTAACAGTTTTGTTTTTTTTTGTACCAGTGCAGGCTTTGGTGTGTTATTGCTGTGATAATCCACCAGGTAAAGTGCATGCGCATATGTATTTGTGTCACACAAGCCACACCCACCCCCACCCCCACTGCATTACCCTCGGCATCTACACTGTCATAGCAGGCTCTCGAGTGAATCATAATATCACTATAACGGTTCCCTCATGCACGACTGCATTCCCCCTCCATTTAATAATTTCCTCAAGGATATAAGAACTACTGTTAATATAAACCTGTATGGAAATATCGCGGAAAACAATTACACTTCCATTTGGTTTTATGTTCAACTCGAATATACTCTAATGAATGCGTCATTTAAGTAGAAAAATACTGGTACTGTGCAGTCCAGGTTATTTTTCGATTCTCTGCACCTATGGGCACGACTGCAGAATGATTTAACCTAAGCAGTGACAGAGGGGCACGAACCTATAAGAACTGTTATCATTACAGTTTACAACCATGAAAGCAATGCTCCATATTAATCACTAACCACAATTATGATTTAAACATCATCTACTGTACGGTTGAATTTTCATAAATGATAGATGTTGATTAATTTTCAATAACAGCAGCTCTGACCGCAGTGTCAGCTGTACTCTTTCGCAATTTCCAAAAAACCTACGACTAACATTAACCAGATTTTTTGGAGATATGGTTGATATCACAACCATCATCACAGGGCCCAATCGGGCACACACTCACACACTACGGACATGCCAATCAGCCTAGAGAGCATGTCTTTGGACTGGGGGAGGAAACCAGAGTAACCAGAGAAAACCCCTGAAGCACAGGGAGAACATGCAAACTCCATGCACACAGGGCAGAGGCGGGATTTGAACCCCCATTTCTTGAGGTGCGAGACAAACATGCTAAACACTAAGCCACTGTGCCCACCAATCATAAAACACTCTGAGATTATACGAAAATAATCAGCTTCAGTGTGATAACAGCAACTCGGCTCCTCTGATACTTCACAGGCTGTCCTGCGACTGTGATGTCTCTGATACAAAATCAATTCATTTAAGATTGAAAAAGTCACTGATTACTGATTACAAAGTAGGAAACATGTTTAGAAGAAACTATATTCTCTTTTTGTTTCTTCTGTATTAATACTGTTTCTAAAATGGCACCGCAGTGCTTTAATTACTGTTTAATTAAGGCAAGGTTTGTCATTCTCTGTAGAACACTTCTATTTATTTTATTACCCAAGCCTTCATTTGGATAAACCTATGATACAGCTGTTTTGTATATGGCATAATTGCAACTTCTGGTTAGGAAACTGCACCTTAAAAATACACGCACGCACACACACACACACACACACACACACATACACAGAACACAGCTTAAAGGCTTTTTGAGCTGAACAAACAAACCAACACATTGCCCTGGAAATATCATGACGTTGTCTATTTGATCAACAGAAACAGTCCAGCATCTGGTGCTATAACAGCAGATGACATAAGACATACACGCCAACATGATTCTTGTCCGAACCTTTGTTGATATTTTCAGGTGATATTTTGATGTTATTTGTTCGGATTCATGGCGGTATTTTATACTAACGTATGTATGACCTTGCACATGAACACAGGACACCTGATGTCATCACGCACACATGTGATGTTTAGCATAACTGGTCAGTAGAAGCTTTCATATGCAAAAAGTCTTTGGCGTTAGACTGTTTTTTTTTACGTTTATTAAGCCAAAAGTAACGACTGATGACCTTAAAATGTTTTTTCCATATGCAGTGGGGGAAATAAGTATTGAACGCATCAACATTTTATTCAGTAAATATCTTTCCAGTGAGGTAATTCACATGAAATTTTCACCAGACATCAGTATTAACTCAAGAAATCTGGAAATATCATGAATTCCCAACATTAAAGTCCATAAATGAAGTTATGTGTAATAAATTGGAACGACACGGGGAAAAAGTATTGAACACGCTAAGAAAAAACATGGCCGTATATGGCCGTTCACGCCTAGAATATTCCATAATCTTAAATGAATAAATGCGTCCGAGTTATGAACTTGTTAATAATACATCCCCGTGTTGGATCACTTGGCGTATAATTTTTATAGAGCTGTGTGATATTCGGTGTGTAATGTATGTACAGTAAAGGTCAGCTCGTGGTGAGGTTTTCAGCTCACCAGGTAGTCGTCGGGTCGAATCCCGAAGAGTTCCCGGAAGTAGCGGAACGCCACAGGGGCGTAGGTTTTGAATCTGAAGTCTGGGAAGTGGTGTGCTGGAGTTAGATTACTGCCCTCGCTGAGAAACAGAGAAAACAGGGATAAGAAATTGAGAACGCTGATTGCTTCATAATAAGTTCAGACTAGTGATTTGTGGCGAAAGGAATTCTGACACGCTATGTTTTATACCTCAGCGCTGCTGACTGCTCGATTCAGACTGATTCAGAAGATGGGATTCATTTTTTATAACATCAGCTCTAAGAGTAGTACACACTGCAAAGTATATAATAGTGTCCTCTTTCAAATACCTATTGTTGAGATTATTACATTGTTTTGGTTATAACTGCTTTAACCTAAGTGATTCATGAAATTGACCTGTCTCACAGACATCCCATAATGTTAAATATACCTATAAAATCTAAAGCTATGTTCATGTGTACAGCGAGTTGCGGCAACAATGCAACCGGAGGCTCATTTTCAATGAGAGCTGGCGACTTCCAGCGACCGTTGTTGTCTAGATGTGTGTGTGTCCAGCAATGCGACAAAGTTGAGAAAAGTTTAACTTTATGCAAATTTGGAGCAACTTGTGTGCAATGGGAGTGAAGACAGTAGGGCGTACGTGATCTGTGAAACGCCATGCCGCCTGCTTCGAGTCCGAATTGTTTAGTGGACCCAGACAGTCCGGTGCTTGCACTTCCGCCGCAGATAGATGGTCGCAAAGAAAAAAAGCTCACACTGGTTCTCCTTCGTCTTGCAGGATATGATGCATATATATAGTGGACCCACTGAACAATGTTACTATGGCAACCACTAGTACTGGTGACTTCATAGTACATCGACTGGCAGCGGTAAATGCGCCGCATGTGTGAGCGTAGCTTAACACTTCAGGATGGTAACCGACAGGCTGCATCACACCATCCTGCCGTTGATTGTTGTTGTTTTTTTTTTTTGGTTTTATAAGAGCACGCCCATTGTGTTTTGCTCATTGTGTATAATATGTATCGTTATTGGATTATTATATGTATATTCACTTTTACAAACAATAAAAATGATAGCAAGGCAAATCAGTACAAAACCATAGCTACATTATGAATTATTATGATTATTATTATTATTATCAAACATTATTAATATTCAGAATGTTTAAAGAGCTTTACGTGAATGCACAGTTAAAGCTCAGGGCTCCAAAAACACTTTTGAGTTTTTCTGAAGAGAACTGAATGATGAAGAATTACTTCATCTACTGATGATTTTTAGAATAATAGGCCTGAATGAAATATACTTAAGACAACAACACTTCTGTTCACTAACATGCCTACACACACACACCTTGGAAAGAAAATGCTCTCAACCACATAGAAGTCCTGCATGAGTACATCTCTCTCGGGTTTGGAGCTCAGGTTGCCCACCGTGTAGCCGATGCCCAGCTGGATAGCACCTCTCAGGGCCGAGGAGGTCGTCTGTGGGTTAGACACAGAGAAAGGGGTCAAAATTCTGCACTAAAAAGCGTTACCCCTTTTTATTGTTTATGGTGTTTATTCGAGAAGGAACGCACGGGACGATGTGTGGAGCTCAATCATACAGCGAGTTTACTGGGATACTGGGAAAAATCACACAGCAATTTCTCGTCTGGTGAGAAAATGGCCGTAATTCTGTGTTACTTTCCCACCTGTGGATGACCCGCCCTTTTCCCCGCTAATGGCTCACATGCTATAGTCTAGATCAGGGGTGCACAATCGACCGGTCGATCGCAAAGGAAGAGTGGGTAGATCGCCATTCAAAAAAAAAAAAATAAAATGTTCGCATTGATGTACAGGACAGCCAGTCTGAGATCTCATCTTTTCTCTCACCACGCGTGTGATCAAACGCATCAGCGCTAAAGACTAGCGAGCGAGTTAACTTTTTTAAGTCTTTTAAAGACAAAACCCAGCTCTCAGTGTGCACATTAATATCAGTCCCCACGGACAATGGGCCCGCAATGAGCTCCTACACACTGGCGTGAGATGGCTTAGTAGGGGTAAATTCCTGCAGAGATTTTGAGAGCTCTGTCCAGAGATAAGGGAGTTTATTTTTGCTGTTAAACATGCAGAATCTCCCAACTCAATGATGGCATTTTTAACCGATCTGAGCAACATGTTAAATGAGCTTAATTTGTAGCTGCAAGGAAAAGACATAACCGTGGACAACATGATCAGCTCAGTTAATGCCGTTAAACAGAAAATGCACCTTCTGTCCTCAAAGCTGCGGCACCATGAACTTCCAAAACCTCGCGTCAGAGCTGGAGACGCAGTGGAAGGCTTGTGCGCAGTTTAACATTGCACTGTACGGAGCAGATTGACAGCTGTCAGTCAGAGTTTGACAGAATCTTTCAAGACTTTGCTTTACTGGAGCCAGTCGCTACTATTATTTCTGTGAGTCAGCCCTTTCCCACATGAAGATTATTAAATCCAAATAACGTTCCACAATGACTGATCATCATTTGGAGGCCGGCCTGAGGCTGGTTACCAGCAGCTACTGTCCGGACTATGCAACCCTGGCTGATTCTATTCAGTGCACGTCATCAGAGTAAGGTACTGACCAAAAATGACACAAACACGCTATAATGAATGAGGTAAGCAAACGGAGAGCATAAAATAAAAAGGTAAAGACAGAGGAAAGGATGCTAAAGACGTTAGGAGTGCGATGTGGAGGGTGTGTAGCAGGTAGACCTTTTTATATGTGGTCTCCCCTGAAGCATCCACCCTCCTGTGGCCAATCTTCTTCTCAAGGCCAGAGCCGGGGTGGCAGGACGAGGACGGCATCTGAGATACAGAAAGGGCGAGAGAGAGAGAGACAGAGAGAAAGAGAGAGAGAGATAGAAAGAGAGAGGAGAGAGAGAAGAGAGACAAAGAGAGAGAGAAGAGAGCAAGAGACAGAGAGAGAGAGAGATAAGAGAGAGAGAGAGAGAAGAGAGAGAGACAAGAGAGACAAAGAGAGAGAGAGAGAAGAGACCAAGAGAGAGAGAGAGAGAGAGAGAGAAGAGAGAGCGAGAGACAGAGAGTGAAGAGAGCAACACAGAGAGAGAAAAGAGCGAGACAGAGAGAGAAGGGGGGGGAGAGAGGTCCTTTAATAATAAGCTTGTTCAGACTTTTCACTTGTACTGAATGTGTTCCTTCAATCAGTAAAACTCACCTCAGTTATGTAGGTCTTCTTAGCAGCAGTGTCTGAAACATACACACACATAAAACACCACTTTTAGAATAAAGAGTTTCTTCAGCTAAACCAATATATTTGACATGAATTGTGTTGGTTGCTAGATCACTTTAAAGCTGGAAAAAGATCTGACATGATCTATTACAAAAACCTGCATGTATCCTAACAACATGTCCAGGTCCTCTGGCAAAAAAACAGCCCCAAAACATTAAAGATCCACCTCCATATTTAATCGTGGGAATGAGGTACTTTTCTATATTACCTCAAACCACATCTGGTGTTTATTACCAAAAAGCTCTATCTTGGTTTCATCTTTTGATCTTTTTTGGACCATAGAACTCACTCCCTTTTGAAGTTCCAGTAGTGTCTGGAAAACAGAAGTCGCTCAAGTTTGTTTTCAGATGAGAGTAGATGCTTTTTTTCTTGAAACCCTTCCAAACAACCTGTGGTGATGTAGGTGACTTCCGATTGTAGTTTTGGAGACTTTCTGACCCCAAGATGTAACTAACGTCTGCAGTTCTCCAGCTGTGACCCTTGGAGATGTTTTGGCCACTCGAACAATCCTCTTCACAGTGCATTGAGACGATATAGTAACTCGTTCAATTCCAGGTTGATTTATTTCCAGTTGACTGGAACCTCTTAATTATTGCCCTGATGGTGGAAAGGGCATTGTCAATGCTGGTGCTATTTTCTTATAGCCACTTCCCATTGTGTGAAGCTCAACAACCTTTTGCCGCACATCACAGCTATATTCCTTGGTCTTTGTTATGAATGATTAAGGGACTTTGGCTAAGTGTTAATGTGTTACCTCAAATGTATACCCCTGTGAAACAGGAAGTCATGATTGAACAATTTCCTGTTCCTAGTCACCCGGGTGTACTTTAAAAAAACAAAACGTAAAATATCAATGGGAATATAGGCAACTTCAAATATATTTTTATAATATGAAATCATAGGGGTGCCAATAATAATGGCACAGCTATATTTAACAAATATTTTTTTGTGTGTGTGTGTGTGTTGGGCGGCTGTGGCTCAGTCGGTAGAGCGGGTTGTCCACTAATCGTGGGGTTTGTGGTTCGAATCCCGGCCCGGGTGATCCCATGCCGAAGTGTCCTTGGGCAAGACACTGAACCCTAAGTTGCCCCCAATGGCAAGCTAGCACCTTGCATGCAGCTCTGCTACCATTGGTGTGTGAGTGTGCTCTCATTTGTAAGTCGCTTTGGATAAAAGCGTCTGCTAAATGAATAAATGTAAATGTAATGTGTGTTGTGTTTGCAATTGTTTCATATCCATGAGAGCGGAATATTTTTGTGAATTTTTTAACAAAAGATCAAAAGGTTAAACAATAAAGATAATTTTTCATAGCCTTGTTTGCTCATATTTACCAAGGGTGCCAATATTAGTGGAGGGCATCAGTGTGTGTGTGTGTGAAAACACTCCAAGGTCAAACTGGCCTATCTCACATGCTCACAGCATATAACAGAATACAATATTCAGAAATATTTAGAGGTGTGTGTGTGTGTGTGTGTGTGTGTTCGGTATCATAAATATGAATGCTCAGAAGCACTGTGGAAAACTAAATACAGAATGCTTACTCTGTAAAGCTGTGTGTGTGTGTGTGTGTGTGTGTGTGTGTGTGTGTGTGTGTATGAGAGAGTTTACTGCAGAGGCAGCAATATGTACAATCACAGCCTTTCATGAAGGACCATGTGTTTAAATGTGGAGAGCTAAAATCGCCTCCGCTTCATTAGTCTGGCTGCGAGAGAGAGAGAGATTTACAACATGCTGACCAAACACACACACACACACACACACACACACACACACACACACAATTTAAATTTTTTCCAAAACTTTAAAAGCGACCTTGGGTTGCTTGAGGAAGGTACTATACAGTGTAAATTAAGATCTTCTGCCTCTTTTTGCTCTTCTGCTTCTTATTATTTAAAAAAAAAAAACAAGAAAAGGAGTGAGGGAAACTTTCCATCAGTCAGTCGGGAAAACAAGCTATATAAAGATGATAAGGAAAGAAGCTAAGAACATCCCAGTACTACTAAGGTTGATGGTTTCTCTTGAAGAGAAATATAAAGAATAATTAAACAAAGTACTCTTTCCTGCTATCTTAGCATAGAGTAGGACCTGCTATCTTAAAGGTGCTGTAAGTGATTTCTCAAAGTGTTACTAGACCTGTAATAATCATATAATAATATATACCTTTAAAATAACATGATTTGAACATCCATACAGTGGAGCACCCTTGTTTCTTCATTTTAAGCTTTACGATTTTTTTCTGGCCCTGAAATGACCTCTGCCCCTAGCTGGAACACAGCTGACCAGCATGGCTTTCTTACAAAAAAAATCAAACCAGGTGTATTTCATTTCAACAAGGAGTGAGGTCTCATAGAACTGTATTAAAAATACCAACAGCTCCTTTAATACACACCTCTAAAGGCTCAGTATTGATTCCTATTGGTTGATGTAGATCAGAATGGAGGTGAATCTGATTGGGTGTGTGTATGACAGCTCCTCCTGTGCGTATGAGTCAATTGCAATGAGTCAATTAGCAATCATAGATATTAACGCAAAAAAAATAATTCAAACAAACTCCGCAATATTCGGAGGAGCTTTGCAATTGTTTCAAATTTACTGCAGATTTCTTTGCAGATTTGCACCTATGGCGTCATCACAACGCACATCAGACGACGCCCTCTTCGATTCACGAGTACGGTTGAAAGATCTTATTTACCAATAAGCTTTATTGTGAAAGACCATGCAAAACTATTTCATGCAATTAGCACTTAACACTGGGTCTCATTCAACCATTCACACACACACACACCAATGGTTAGCATGCAAGGCGCTAACTTGCCATCGGGAGCCACTTGGGGTTCAGTGACTTGCCCAAGGACACTTCGGGATGTGGAGTCACGTGGGTCGGGACTCGAACGACCAACCCTACAATTAGTGGACAACCCGCTCCACCACCTGTGCCACAGCCACACATGAAAAAAAAAAAAAGAAAAAAAAAAAAAAAAGCTAAGCCATGCCACCAGCTTAGCGTACACTGCTGACAATAATGTTTTTAAAAAGCCGTGGGAGTAAGCAGGAACGAAAAGACCAATTCTGGGTCAATGTTCAATAATCAGCACTCACAATCTGCAAATGCAGCCTCTGTAGAGACCCACTTACTCCCACACGCATTCGCATTCCTTACACAGACACAACCACACATATGCACACTAGCTAGCCTACTTTTTAAAGACTATATGGCTTGCTAAAAGTCTAGTTCATGCAGGACGTGTGCGGTTATTTCGGGGATATTCTTTAGAGAACGGGATGCTCTAGATTCAAGGCACGACTCATTTTTCAAACTGAATGAAAAAAAAAAACTGACTCATATGGTGCATTAGAATGATAAACCAACCGGTGATGGCTTTGCGCTTTCATAATGATTAGACCAGCCCACTACAAACTAAATAATGTCACGGATCAATGTGGAAAACATTGAGCACGATCATCTGCAAAAGCTTTGAGCTCCTGACACACCCTGTGGATGATGGAGAGACTAAGAAGGCTGTCACGGGCACAAAATAACAAGAAGTGTCCAAATGACAAAGCGGCTGTCGAGCAAAATTCTGTATCTGAATGGAGGATGACCCGTGTGTGCCACTATTTTACTCGACTCTCCCTCTGTCAGACAGGAAGCTGCTCGTCTGCAGGCATAAATTACAGCAATCCATCAGGTACACTCATGCCACTAATCACCGTCTCCATACAGTACTCCACACACACTGATTAATAAAAACAATACTGATGTATCGGACCTGAGATGTGTTTGATTACCGTATTTTATAAGGCGCAGTCTCGATTACGAGGTCTATTCCTGTACTTGACCAATACATAAGGCGCATGTTATAAGGCACATACGGTTGTTACGCCAACCAAAGTCGCACAACATTTTTACAGATTTTGGAACTCAGTCCACACATAAGGCGCACCGGATTATTAGGCGCACGGCCGATTTTTGAGAAAATTTAAGGCTTTTAGGTGCGCCTTATAGTGCGGAAAATACGGTACATAAAACTATTTTTAAAAATGAACGCAAAACACTACAGGTATAAATGAGGCTTTTGTTCATGGCAATTCTTTTCAGGTTTTTGGATAAATTGCATCCAGTGGCGTCCATACTTGGATGCACGTGACATCACCCAGATTTCAATACGAAAGTCATTTCTATATCATGAAAGGCATATGTGGTTGTTTTTTTTTTTGGATTTTTATCTACATTGGAGAATTTTAAATTACAAATAAAATAAAAAAAACAGACCAAAGACATGTTGTAGGCTGATTCTCATTTCCTAATTGTGTTAACGTGTGTGGGATTGCGCCGTGTGATACGTTGGTACCCCGTCCAGGGGGGTCCCCTGACTTGTGCCCTGAGTTTCCTGAGATATTCTCCAGGCGTATTTTTTTTATATACACTGTACTTGTGTACTTGTCTAATGTTAGCAAAGTCAAACGTATACCGTTAGATTTTACTTTGCAACGCAAATAAAGCAGCATGTTGAGAACATGTGAGATGAGTGGGAAGGGGCGGGGCTTCTAGGCCATACCAGTTAATATTTGAGCGTTCGAAACACCTGTTCAGTCCCGATTCCTACGTAGTTTGTCGCCCTTCCTTTTTTATTGACGTATTTGTGAGCGATAACTCATAGTAGAGTACCCCGATGTTAAACTGCGGCGCTCTTATCACGCACCACATCAGCCGGCAAGACCCCGAGACACAAACTTGATGTACTTGATGTACTTGAAAGCAGCTGCAATTTACTGCTCACAAGCAAGAACTCAACATAAGCTTTAGGAAGACCAATCTCTTTTTACAGTTTAGATCATGAGGCAGGACATCCTGCTACAGAATGCAAGAGCACGGCACCATTTTAAGAACAATCCAGAACGGCCGAGCTATAATTCCTAACTAGTTTTACAGAAGTTCAGGTATGATACAGAATGTTAAGGCGAGGAACTACATACCTCAGATGTCATACAGCTCATGAGAGGCCGAATTGATGCTCAGGGAATGTGTAGATCTAATCTATTTGTGGGCTGATCAGTGCGGAGAGGCTAAAACTCAATAGGATTAGGAGAGGAGAGCTAATCTGATAGCACAAGGCTAACTAGATAACTTCATGGGCTAGCGGAACTAGTGAACGTCCAATGAAGGGCTGGGATTAGGCTAAATGGTGGGCCTGGAGAAAAAATACAGCAAGGACAAGAGCTGAGGAGAAACACAACAATATCCGTCACATCACCTCGTTTTCGTTCATTTTGTGTGGAGAAATTAGGACTGGGTAATATGATATATCAATATTGTATCGTAAATTATATCATAAAACACTTTTCTTTGCCATATCATGATATCTTTATACATTTTTTAATAATAACAAAATAAGTTTGATCTCTGACTCGACGTTAATATTTTGTATTGCATCTTTAAAATATCTAAGTTTCAGTGTTACTTTATAATTTTTTTTAAAGTCATTAACGGTGCATTATGAAAGATTTGTCAAACTTTGGCAAGTCGCTAACGGTTAAGTAGTTGAATAAAACTAGAACGCTAACTAGAGTTATCATGCTAATTAGAGTTAGCATTAGTCAGGATTGTCATGGTGTAACTTTCAAGCACACTGGAACACTATAAATACGCAAGATTCAGTTGAACCTGGTTTATGAGGATGGTCATGAGTATTTTGCATCCAAGTTCTAACACTGTAAAGACACAAAATTCTGATCTTACTGACTTTTCAGAATGTTCATGACAGTAAGACATACAGTACTCCAGCTGCTAATGTTTATTCTGGCTTTATTACATTTCTTACATGTTAATGGTTTTTCTTGTGTTTTGTAAAGCACAGCATGATTTCTCACACACAGAAGAATTATCTGGCTTGCGCTTAGGCGCTTGAAGATCTCAGACTGAAATGGGGCATTGGGGAGGGTCTATAATTTAAAAAGTCTCCTTCGATCTAAACATTTTAAGAACAATCCAGAACGGCCGAGCCTAGCGTCTAGTGTGCGATTGTGTGCAATGGGTTAGCATCCTGTCCAGGGTGTCCCCCGCTTTGTGCCCCAAGTTCCCTGGGATAGGCTCCAGGCCCCCTGTGACCCTGTGTAGAATAAGCAATATGGAAAATTGATGAATGTATGGAATGAAACTTCATTCTTGGTCAAATGGTTTTCATTTCACAAATCTCATTTTCAGCTTATACAGAAAGTGAATGAAATGCGTTATCACACACTCGCATGGCTAATCTTACCAGTTAAAAAACTTTTAATTACACGAGTCTTAGCTTGCCGTGAAATCAATCTCCACTCGGTTAAAATGGCACAGGTGAAACCAAATGGTCCGGTTCTTGACGCATCAAGGTCATTGTCCCAAAGCTCCTGATCCTCCAACCATGTTGTGACAGCAATAGAGTGTAATAATTGGAGGATTTCACAACGATTACACTGCATTTTGTAGAGATGGGCTGAGACAGCAGGTGTGGATAATTGGCAGTCTCAATGATGCAATAACCAGTGCATTCTGGGTAATGATCCCATCTGCAAGAAAAGCCATTCAGTGCAACCTGGTGAAGCCTTTCATGTGGTGCTATAACGACATGCAGAGCATCCAGGCGATGATCTTGCGAGGGTTTGCATGTGTTTGTTGCACTGGATAATGCAGAGATACTTGGTAGAATTCAGCAACTCAGAGATCCACGGAGAAAACAAAAATACACCCCAAGTCAATATTACACATCGAGCATGTTTAAGTTCACGCTCACAGACGAGTGTGTATGTGTGTGTGTGTGTGGAGTGTGGGAGGTCTGAGTGCGGTGAGAAATTCAACAGGAGAGTGCGTGGTCACTCCGTCTGAGCTATTTTTCACCTCCAACAAAACAACTCGTTCAAAAACAGGCTGATTATTACACAACCACTGTTAGACAGACAGCAGATTTGTTAACAACATGCCAGAAAAAGTCATAAAGTACATGTACTGATTAGTGAAAACATTAAGTTTTCTGTATGGAGTCTCCAGTGCTCTGGGGTTTGGTGGCAGGCAGTTGGTGAGCACAGTGGCGTAGTGATTAGCACGTTTACTTCGCACCTCTGGGGACTGGGGTCCAAATCCCGATCTCTGCCTTGTGTGCGCCGAGCTTTCATGTTCTCACCGTGCTTTGGGGGGGGGC
>JAFFST010052920.1:433025-445922 GCA_022414735.1 Noturus placidus
CGGGGGGGGGGGGGGGGGGGGGTTTCCTTCCCTAGTCCAAAAACATGCGTTGTAGGATGATTGACATTTCCAAAATGTCCGTAGTGTGCGTGATTGTGCCCTGTGATAAGTTAGCATTATATCCAGGGTGTCTCCTGCTTTGTGCCCCAAATCCACTAGGATAGGCTCCAGGCGACCCTGCGACCCTGAATAGGCTACGGTGTATAGAAATTGGATGGATGGATGGAGTCTCCAGTGTCCACATTGTAACAATAAGTTTTCTGTCATGGTAACATCCTCATATTAGGACTACTATATATTAAGAAATAAATGTTGCATAAAATCGATTCATCAACATTAATGGAGTTCTGTCTTAACTGTTCAGTCACTGGTCACACACGCTCCCGTAAAGGCAGCAATATTTCCACTGGAATAAAGAAACAATCAGAGCCCACTCCGCACCGTATTTTGGATGATCCATCGTCCCATTAACACCAATCTGGTCATAATGAAGTACTCGAGCGGACATTAAGTGGCTAAACAATATGAATACAGGCTTAATGGAGCGTTACTCGGAGGTTCTGCATTAGTGAACGTATTTACACTCCTCCATCTAATCTAAAGCTCTGGCATTTTAGAACGGCTGGCATGTTTCACTAATGCACAATAAATATTTTCACAAAAGCAGGCTTTTTTTTAATAAAGGAGATGTGTCTTACTTTTAACATCAAAGGGAATTTGGTTGTTACTAAAATACTGTGCCTTGCAATATTACAGAAGACTGCGATATGTAAATATACTCCACACTGGATCAGGATCATCCTGACCAGATCATCTCCATGGCAGTAATAAGTGGGTGTGGTTACAGATCAGAGGATTTGTGGATAGACGCTTCTTCTGAGGCATTCACACTTTTGAACAATGTGGAAAAAATTAGATGTAAAGAAAGAATCATTTCTCTCCTCCTCAGATCCTTTTCCTTCCTCCTCGGATCCCTTTCCCTCCTCCTCGGATCCTTTTCCTTCCTCCTCGGATCCTTTTCCTTCCTCCTCGGATCCTTTGCCCTCCTCAAATCCATTTCCCTCCTCCTCGGATCCTTTTCTCCCCTCATCTGATCCTTGTCCCTCCTCCTTAGATCCCAAGTCATCACACTGTTTATAAAACTGAAATAAAGGGAGATGAGTGCCTACTGTTCTGTGTAGCCCATCACACATCACTTAGAATTGAGCAGCTTGGCAGACCAAACATTTGCAGTGAATACAAATAACAACTTTCTTATAAAGCAATCATCAGCAAAACTACTGATACAATACCCCAAACTGGAACTGGTCATATGACATGAAAAATATGATCATATGATCATATCATCACACGACCCCTCAGACCCAGCTGTGACCGTTCTAAACGAGTGATCCGAGATATTACTTTCAATCTGAACTGCAGCATCAGCTTTGCCTTTAATGACAGAAAAGCCATTTCATACACTACTGTTCTAATCTCTCTCTCTCACACACACACACACACACACACACACACACACACACAGGCTGAGATAGATGCACAGACAGACAGACAGACGTGCAGACAGACCTACAGACAGGCGGACAGATAGACAGACAGACAGACAGAGAAACAAAGAAACAGACACAGAGAGGCAGTCAGACACAAACAGACAGAGAGATATGCAGACTGATCGACAAATAGAAAGAGACGGATTGACAAACCAAAACAGTACACCGGTTCATGAGCTGACATTTACACCAGGCAGCAGTGGATTACCACTTATGTAAACAAATGCAGATTTCTGGAGCTGAGAACAGAAGAGAAAGAGAGAAACACAGCGAGATGATTTCTTCTTTACTCACGCAGCAGTGTCTCTGGTGTTAACCTTCACTTAACCTGCTCTTCATGCTGATTGGCTGTCAAAAATGTCCGTAGTGTATGAATGAGTGTGTGAATGTGATTGTGCCCTGTGATGGATTGGCACCCCGTCCAAGACATACCCCGCCTTGTGCCCAATGCTCCCTGGGGTAGGCTCCAGGTTCCCTGCGACACAGTAGGATAAGCGGTACAGAAAACGGATGGATGGATGGATGACTACCTTTGGCAAATGCATTATACTATGAATAGTACACAAATTATTTTTGTTAGAGAAAACGTAAGACGTTTCTTCAATGGTTTTATATGGGGCGGGTTGATAAATGATTGCATATCTTTTGAAAACGCTATGTATGATTAAATATCAGAAGCAATCTAGAATACAGACAATTCAAATGACCATGTTTCACTTCCACATTTAAAGCACCTTTTATATTAAGAGTCATTTTGTCTAGTTCCAGGCCTGTGTCATTATTCTAATAGCACTCTCGCATCCCTGTTGCTGTTTCTCTGCAGCAAACAACTGTAGAGGAAAATCCCAAACAGAACATTGGAGTAAATGGGGGATTTTTACACCGCAGATCGTAAAGCAACTCTGTGAACGTGGGGTTATGGTTTTTTTTTAACCAGATGACTGGAACAATCACAATGAGAATAATGAAAACGACTACATCATGGAAGAAGCACTCTGATGAACGCTGTTCTTTTATCTGATTGGCTGGTCAATTAACCAGATCAGCTGCAATGAAATTAGAAAGAAATATCTGAATGATGAAGCAGGGCTTGTAAATTTCACCAGCAGTTGGTCATGCTCACTAAGTGCAAGGGACCATTTAGTTTCTCTCTCCTATCAATTACAGTGACACTAGCCAATCATGGGCATCTCTGAGCTTGTGTATGTGGAAGAGGGCTTGAGGTGGGAACGCAGCCTGGATGTGACGCTATCACTGAGCACCACACACATTCACACACTCATTCACAGCTTGGGGCAATTTAGCATTGCCAAGCCACCTACTGGAATGTTCTTGGGAGGTGAGAGGAAAACGGAGAGAACTAGGACAAAACCCACATGGTGACAAGGAGACCATGTGAACATGTGACACACCACACAAACAGTAACCCGAGCTCAGGAGCGAACCCTGAGGAATGAAATCTCTGTACAAATTGAAGTATAATTCAGTACAGCATCGAACACAAAATGCCGACAGAGATCCTCCTCACCAAGAAACATTTATTTCAGATGATTTAAAAAGCCAAAAGTTGAGATCAGACCAGACGTGATCCTAAATGACAACCGGGAGAGACAGGAAGGGAGGTTTGGGACTTGAGCAAGACTCTGAGGATGAAATGAGAGGCGTTCCAGAACCACACTAATGATGTATTGCAACTCGTGCTGATGAAGCTTAAGTGGTGGTGTTTCAGCACAGAGACTGTGGATCTCAGCAATCAGGACACCGGCACGCCTTCAGAGTCACGGAGGAGACACGGAGGAATCGCGTTCCTGTCCGTTACGTGTTGGAGAAATTCAACCGTAAATGTGATTCAGTGCAGGAAAAATGTTTCTGTTGCAAACAATCAGTTCATCCAGCTTTCCCAAAGTTATACATTGTTATTGTTTATTTCTACCCAGCCTTCAAGGATGTTTAACAAAAGGCTTTGAGGTCTAAATATAGATGGTTATTTTTAGCTGTTACTGTGAGTATGCTGGTAATGAATCCCTTTTCACTCGAGGCCATTCATATTTAATGAGATCTCATCCACTCTGGCCATCAATAAAAAGCTTTTATCCTGCAGAAAACATGTTAAAAGATAAACAACAGCACTCAGAGGAGATGCATTATTGTGTAAAATGATTGTGTTTGTGTCATCATCAGACACACGACACATTGCGGCCATTTGCTTCCTACAACAAAAGAGATGCGGCAATGCCACACAACAGCGAATAAAGAAAGGAACAATGCTTGAGCATGCTGTGTGATGGCACTTGAGTGTAAACATGTCTGCCATGGTGTTTGTGTGTGTGTGTGTGTGTGTGTGTGTGTGTGTGTGTGTGTGTGTGTGTCCATCGCATGCAGCAGAGATGCATGTGCTGCAGGTTGAGTGCTGTTTCACTCCAAGGCTGGCAATGAATCACTTAATCACTGAGTCACAGAATCGCTAAGTCACTGAATCACTGAGTCATTGCGCTCTGCAGTGCTGCAGCACCGTCCAAACGTATTAGACAGTACGAAAGCGAGAAACCGCTGTGCAGAGAAGCAAGGAAGCAACATGAATGCTAGCATGGTTTTATTGCAGTGAGAAGTGATTTGAATTTGAATCGATTCAAACGCAGGAAGTGAATCAAACATGCCATGAATTTTTTATAGATGCAAGCTCAAGCGCTGCAGGAATGCTGTGTGTTCTGGAGAGTTGAACGGATAAATACAAAGAGGAAATAAAACCTGGAAATATTAAATGTTTTAAGCTAATTATTTATATAATTACGGCGTGCCGGCTCAGGTGATGTTTGTGATTACTGTATGCACTTGACAAAAGCTCGTTTCCATTTTTTGTTGCCGTGTGAAAGAGGTTTCAGCAGTACATGCCCGTCAGTCAATAGTTTACTGCTTTTTGGATTGATGAATTATGTGCAGTGTGAAAACAACGTAAACCAAACAGCAAACGGACAAAAACCCAACTGCAATAAAACATCTGCTTAGAATTAAAACAGTTCCTATAGTATGCCAGGAAGTGTAAACAGGAAGAAAAAGAAAAACTAGATCCAACCAATCAGGACAAGAAGGTATCTCTAATTTCCTGTCAATTCAGAAAACTCCGCCTCTTTCAGTAGCCTTCAGGTTTTTGAGTTTTGTTGTGGCTTTGAAGAGAACAATGAAAAAAATGGCTATATTTTTTGTAGCATTTCTCTGCCGTAGTGCTGGTCTGTGGCTGTCAGTAACCATGAAGGAGGCGGGCCTCATCATCTGTCAGTTACAGTGAAAGAGGTGTGGCCTCAATATCTGTCAGTTACAGTGAAAGAGACGTGGCCTCAATATCTGTCAGTTACTGTGAGGGAGGTGTGGCATCAACATCTGTCAGTTACAGTGAAGGAGGCATGGCCACATCTGTCAGTCACAGCAAAGGAGACGAGGCCTGAACATCTGTCAGTCACAGTGAAGGAGGTGTAGCCTCAACACCTCATTCACAGTGAAGGAGGCGAGGCCTGAACATCTATCAGTCACAGTAAAGGTGTAGCCTCAACACCTGTCACATTGAAGGAAGCGAGACCTCAACATTTGTCAGTCACAGTGAAGGAGGCAAGGCCTCAACATTTGTCAGTCACAATGAAGGAGGTCTGGCCTCAACATCTGTCAAAGTGAAGGTGTGGCCTAAATACATCTGTCCTAGTGAAAATGTGGCATACACACTTCTTAAAGTTAACACTTTTTTTTTATTAGCATCAAATCGTTTGCACTGAATCACATCATCATACACTGACAGCTCTGGATCATTGTGCATTGAATCGCTGGCTGCCAGAACTATGCACTTTGTACGCTGATCGTTTAAGATGATCATCGCATTGTCTCAAAACGAACAATACACACCCCCAGGAGCAAACATCTGTGGAGTAAATTTTCCTGTAGGGCTTTAAAACAAGTCTCATCCTCGCACGCCTCTCATCTCCTTCTGCCTTT
Source organism: Noturus placidus (assembly GCA_022414735.1). NCBI lineage: Eukaryota > Metazoa > Chordata > Actinopteri > Siluriformes > Ictaluridae > Noturus > Noturus placidus. The sequence continues at coordinate 438,557 of JAFFST010052920.1, forward strand.
CACGGCAAGACTATTCACCACAGGGCTGCTGCGCTGTAATCTACCATGACATCAGACTATTAACACCAAGTTTTAACTTTCAGTGCTCCGAGTTATGGAAAGAACGCAGAATCAGACACGTTTATGAGAGAATCCCTGTGGGATAAACGCCTACGGCAGGGGCCGCACTTCAGGCCTATAAAGTGCCGTGTCGTTTCTCATCTGCTGTACATGATGTAAACTAGCCTGAGTGTGGGATTTCTCTCACAATCTCTGCAAATCTAAGTGGTAAAGACTTTTCATGTAGCTCTGGGTCTGTATGGAATAACCGCTTCATTTATAATTATCAAGCCAAAACATCACACTGAGCCCACATAAGAGCATTAGAACAAAATCATGATAAGTTTTATCCTAATGATGCTCGGAGCTCATAGAACTTGCCTAGAGAATTTCTTATTATAACACGCAAGAGAGCTAACGTTCAACCCACACGAACACGCATTAATGTCCTATCGCATTTGTTTATTTGTGCTTTTGGTGAAGAGTAAACTCGTCCACTTCCACTTTCCATCACCTGGTCGTTCATGCAATTATCCGATCAGCCAATCATGTGGCAGACATGCAGTGCATAAAATCATGCAGATTCAAGCCAAGAGCTTCAGTTAACATCAGAATGGGGAATAAAATGTGATCTCAATGTGACTTGGTAAGGTTGCTGGTCCCAGACAGGCTGGCTTGAGTATTTCAGAATCTACTAATTCAGTCTCTAGAGTTTACACACAATGATGCGGGAAAAAAAACCCCATCAAGTGATCGTCTTCAAAGAAAAATGCCTTGTAAAATGCCCAGACTGGTTCGAGCTGACAGGAAGACTATGGGAACTCAAATAAGCACCGTTTACAACCGTGCTGAGCAGAAAAGCATCTCAGAATGCATAGCATGATGAACCATGAGGTGGATGGGATACCACTGCAGAAGACTATATCCAATTCCGCTCTTGTCAGCCGAGAACAGGAATCTGAGGCTCTTCACTCACCTGCACAGAAATGAAAACAGGCCAGCAGTGGGAAGAGCAAACCTTCACACAGCACTGCAGCAAACTCAGTAACTGGGATTATTATGAAAGGGGATTATGGGTGATTATAGTTCATAGTCAAGTAGACGTAAGAGGAAACTGTCTTGCCAGTGTATTGGTGTCTGCTTAAAACGGGAAAATACACATTGGGAACCTTTTAGCTTGATTGGTGTGCTGATTGTGTTATAACCATCATGCAGCTACAATTTTCCACATAATACTGTACTTCCTCTCTTTTCCCCCCTCATAAACGCTCTCACCACATCACTGCACCCTCATTTCATAAGAATCTCTTTATAATAAGCCTGTCTCTAACAGATTATAATAACGTCCCGAGGGGTAGATCAATAACACACACTTCAGATCTCCACTCTAACACACACTGTGCAAGAGGCATGACTGAGTACTGAAGTGTTTCTGGATTTGAGAGTCGAGTTTGAGCTCTTTGCTTCAAGGACATCGTTTTAAGTGCTATCAACATCACATCATCGGTAGTGCTCGCTCCACGAAATCCCGTATGTGCTGGTAATATTGAATTCATATATCGCTTATGTTGAAAATATGTGTAGTGCTGTTGCTTGTCTATTGGGGGAAAAAACACACACCGAGTTTGTTGGTCTGCAACATGAAGCCAAGGGCGCTAATACTTTCACACACACAAACATAAATACAATGTCTCCTGCATTCTGTAACTGAGTTTGAATCTCAAAATATAAACAGTGCAGCAGATATGGCTGACAACACTAAACCATGTTGCCTTGCACCTCCAGCGTTCCTATCCCACCACCGCCCTGTGTGGGCGGAGCTTGCATGTTTTCCCCATGCTTCAGGGGTTTCCTCCGGGTACTCCGGTTTCCTCCTCCAGTCCAAAGTCCAAAGACATGAATTGTAAACTGACTGGCATTTCCAAATTGCCCGTAGTGTGTGAATGTGTGTGCAACTGCGCCCTGCGATGGGTTGGCACCCCGTCCAGGCTGTCCCCTGCCTTGTGCCCCTGAGATCCAGGATAAGCGGTGGACTGTATCTAAGAAAAAAAACTGAGGTAAATATCTGCAACAAGAAATTGTGCATTATTGTGTGTAAGTAAAAAAATTAAGTGTGGAATGTGATTCTGGCTCTAAAAACATTTTTAATCAAAATGATAGCTCACTAACCCACCTGCTGCATGCTTTGGGAGCTCGGAGGAAACCGGAAAACCCTGAGAAAACCCACGTGAACACGAGAACATGAAAATGTTTGCACAGCTAGTAACCCGAGCTCTTAAATGAAAAGTGTGAATGCCACGCTACCCACTATGCAGTATTTTTAGCTGTTTTTTTGTTTGTTTCTAAACCCCCTGTTCATTAGGGATACACAGGCAAGAGGGGTAACAAAACTCAGCATGGGTACTTCGTCACGCAGTGGAAGAGAATGACAAAACGAGAGACGACGGATTTGTTACCATACTGCATCACACCCTGTGGTTCTGTGGAAAAGCATTATGAGAGATGGGTGGATAAATATGAACACATGCTGCTTGGCATACATGATCAGAAACAGCTGTGCAGGAAGTCCTTCCTATAATGAGATGAGCATAGATCTGCACAGTGGGAAGGAACCAAGGAGGAGCATGCAGATCCTGCAGCACAGCATGGGCCAAAACTGCAGGGAATCACAGGACCTGAGAGAGAGCAGTCAGGTTGTAGTGTGGGACTACAACAACCTCCCTCAGGGTGAAAGTCACAGCTGTCAACACAAACACACACTCACACACACACACACACACACACACTCACACACACACAAACACAAACACACGCTCACACACTCACTCACACACGCAAACACACACACACACACACGCACACACATACACAACAACCTCCCTCAGTGTGAAACTCACAGCTGTCAACACACACACACACACACACACACACACACACACACACACACACACACACACAGGCAGAGGAAAAGCAGGAACCGTGTCAAATAATGCAGCACCAAACCATTCACTCTAATAATCGGATGGATTTGTTCATGCTGTCCTTCATTGTGCTTTCTTGTAGAATCCTCTAGAACGCGCGCGCGCACAATTTTAGCCTTTTTTTCCCCCCCTTAATCCCTCCTCCACCGGATAACGTTCTGCTTCAAATTCCTCTCGTGACAGCACGGAAAACGGTTATTTTCAACATTAACAGCGTGAAAGAAAGACAAGGGAACGAGAAAAAGAAACAACCCAAACGCTCTCACACACCTTCTATCCCGTATCCGACTCCAATGACGGTCTCCGTGTCCTCCGCCACAGCGGCCCCGGCTGAGGATGAGCTCCCTCCGGCCTCGGCCACCGTCACTGCTCCCTCCATCGGCTCCGGGAGAATAGCGTCGTGTCTTTACGGTGAAGTAGACGGTGATAACGTGGGCCTGGTCATTGCGGTAGTGTTGGAGGTGTGATAAAGCTACATGTTGGTGTACAAACCCCTCTCTGTGAGGTTTTCCTGTCTGAAGAACGAACACACACACACACACACACACACACCACCGCAAAAACTAACCTCGGATTGTAGCGATGGACGATTTGTAGAAGGAACCGATTCCTTTCCAAAGGAATCGATTCGCAACTCGTAAGAACTAACGAGAAGCGTGAAGGAAAATACTGGCTAAAGTTAGTTTTGATGTTGGACGTTCGATATTCGCAGATGTGCGGAAATTAAGGGACCGTCTCTAAAGTTACATACGACATTGTTAAACACGTTTCTTATGACTTAAAAATCTGTAAAGTGTTCATCTAGCTGTCAGGTATGACGCACACTTTTTAAATTATTGATATTTATTAAAATAAGCTATTAAATCATATGTAAATTAGATATGAATTTCACTACCGAATGGGCCCATACACAAAATATACCATTATTTAAAGCTCAATAACATTAGAAGGGAATGATGTACACTGTACATCATACATCACTGTTACAGTCACACAATCAACTGTAGTGTTCATCTAGGTGTCAGGTATGACGCACAGCTTTTAGATTTTTGATGTTTATTAAAATCCATCCATCCATCCATCCATCTTCAACCGCTTACTCCTTTTCAGGGTCACGGGGAACCTGGAGCCTATCCCAGGAGGCATCGGGCACAAGGCGGGGTACTATAAACTATTAAATTATATGTAAATTAGATATGAATTACTATTTGCCATATTACTATCTGGTGTATGTGATTAGTAGTAGTATCTAGTTTATGCGATTAGTAATAGCAGTGGTACCTGGTTTGTGTGATTAGTAGTAGTATCTGTTTTGTATGGTTATTATTATTATTATTATTATTATTATTATTATTATTATTATTATTATTATTATTATTAGTAGTAGTAGTAGTAGTAGTAGTAGTAGTAGTAGTGATATCTGGCATGTATGGTTAGTAGTAGCAGTGGTATCTGGTTTGTGTGATTAGTAGTAGTATCTGATGTGTATGTTATTATTATTATTATTATTATTATTATTATTATTATTATTATTATTAGCAGTGGTAGTAGTAGTAGTAGTAGTAGTAGTAGTAGTAGTAGTAGTGATATCTGGCATGTATGGTTAGTAGTAGCAGTGGTACCTGGTTTGTGTGATTAGTAGTAGTATCTGATGTGTATGTTGTTATTATTATTATTATTATTATTATTATTATTATTATTATTATTAGTAGTAGTAGTAGTAGTAGTAGTAGTAGTGATATCTGGCATGTATGGTTAGTAGTAGCAGTGGTATCTGGTTTGTGTGATTAGTAGGAATACCTGGTTTGTATGATTAGTAGTAGTATCTGATGTGTATGTTATTATTATTATTATTATTATTATTATTATTATTATTATTATTATTAGCAGTAGTAGTAGTTATATCTGGCATGTTTGGTTAGTAGTGGCAGTGGTATCTGGTTTTTGTGATTAGTAGGAATACCTGAATTGTAAGATTAGTAGTGGTATCTGGCATGTATGGTTAGTAGTAGTAGTAGTATATGTTGCGTATGGTTATTATTAGTAGTATTAGTAATACCTGGGTTGCATGGTTAATAGTAGATCTGGTTTCTGTGATTAGTATTACTATCTGGTGTGTGGTTAGTAGTAGTATCTGTTGTGTATGGTTGTTATTATTAGTAGTAGTAGTAATACCTGGGTTGTATGGTTAGTAGTAGATCTGGTTTATGTTGTTGTAGTAGTATCTGGTGTGTGTGATTAGTATTACTATCTGGTTTATTTGGTTATTAGTAGTATACGTTTGTATGGATAGTAGTAGTATCTATTGTTTGTGTGATTAATAGTACTATCTGGTTTCTATGGTTAGGAGTAGTATCTGGTTTGTATAACACTGACAATCTGTGTTCATTACAGCCCGTTATTTTGGATGATTAAAATAACTGGATTGATGAGCACCACCTTTGCTTCTTTCTTAGACACAAACATGGTTATGTATTCAAATTGTCGCTATAAACCCGTAAACCTCTGAAAATATTGCCTACTACACAATATTTCTGTTTATTTTAATTAAATTTAACTACCCTCGCTTGAATCGATTCACATAAACGGTTTGTTCATAAGAATCGAATCACTACAAATGACCCGCATCCTACTCAGCCTCTCTCTACGTCACGACCTCGCGTAGGCAGGTCTGCAACGTCATTGTAGTAGGCTATCCGCTTTCAAATGACGTCGAGGCCGAAATTAGAAATGGCAAAAAACAAAAGGTGGATTTCAATGAAGAGGTTTTGAATGTCAACTTCCAGTTTTCAACCTGCAACATGATCACTTAACAAAGATCTTCGCACACGATGCCGAGTTTAGTGCACAGAAATACAAACTTGCTTGTGTGTCTCATGTTTTATGCCATAGACACATTTTTAAATATATAAAAATAAATGTAAGAACTGGATCATTTCAGCAGTTTCACCTTGTGGGAAAACGGTGCTGATGGTCGATGGGGAAAAACACTGCAGTGTGTAAGAATAGAAACACTACCCCCTAGTGAGAGTCACACAAACTGCACTTTACTGCAGCCTTCAAACTACATTTAAAAAGGTTGAATCTGTGATTTTCAAAAAAGGTGTTTCCAGAGCTGTAATCATCTAAATGTAAAAGAATACCTTATAAAAGTTTGGATTTGAATGGTGGAAAATGTCTGATTTGAGCTATTTTTCAGGGCCAGAAATCAGCCCTAGTCTGCATTCAGAACAGAGCTGGATGGTGCCACTACTTTTCCTTAAAAGCTAATCAGGCATGTTGCTTTAATAGATGGAATGGGGATTTTAAAAGCAGTTAGCTTTGTGGATAGCAGAGGACCCTAAAAATACAAATGGCTTCTTTAACTCTCCAGTGAAACACTGACAATAATGAGAAAGTATATAAAACATATCTGATCATATCTGAAGAAGATTTTCTGGGTTAATAATCTGAAGCCTTGAACCAGAAGAAAACTATTTAAAAAAAAAATAAATAAAAAACTGGGGAAAAAACACATCAAATCACACTGAGTGAATTTATTCATGTTTTAATATTATTATTATTATTATTTATCATCAGCAAATGATAAATGCCATCAGTCAGTGCAGGGTTGGGTCACCGAGTCTTCACTCTGCAGCAATAGCTAGGTATATGCAGGCTTCCCAGAGGAGGTTTTGCACACCAAGGGGTCTTCAGGCCAGTCCTACCTGCAGGCAGGCTTACAGACAGGCCGTCATTATTTAGGGAAAAGACCTGAAAATACCCAGCAGGCCACAGGGGCATAAGCAACGATTCAGCAAGTCAGGATGCTGAGATTATCCACACTGGCTACAAGTATTTTGACAGCTCCTTTTCAATGACCTAAGACAAAAATCAAACAAAACAAAAGTCAATACCATGTAAATCTTAAACAACAAAGCAATAGATCTTTATGCAAAACGATTGTGACGAGTCAGGGGTTCCCAAACTAGGAGTTGTGAGGTTGCTTCATTTACAAATGGGGTCGTGAGAGAAACTTACTGGCCTCTATTGATTTGTTCAATTATTTTACACATTAATATTATAAAGATCAGACAGATTTTGTGTGGTAATATTTTGAAATGCTACTAGGGGTCACATTCAGCAAACTCCACGATATTAAGAGGATCTTGCAATTTTCCAAAATGACCAAATTTTCAGCAGATTTGGGCTGAGACGAGACATGTGACATTACAACATGCAACCAAAGCTCTTCGATTTACGTGTGTCATACATGACTACAGTTAAAACGTCTCATGTCTGCAGAAGACAATTTCTTGCATTTGCGAGTTTGAAAATTCAAGCAGTTTTCGGGGGGGGGGGGGGGG
>JAFFST010052920.1:463429-479203 GCA_022414735.1 Noturus placidus
TTACAGTTTTATATCTTTATGTTTGAGGCCTGAAATGTGGAAAAAGGTCGAACAGCTCAAGGGGGCCGAAGTTCAAGGCACTGTACATGTAATAAAGATAAAGTAATAAAGATCTGAGGGTAATATTTAGATACCAATGGCTTTATAACATGGCCACAATTTCCTATGAGCTTGAATCAATATAGGGATTAGCATTAGCATACTGGCCAGCAGTAAGCGGTTGTAAATCTGTAAATGTATAGTATACTGTATACATCATATTAATTCACCAGTTAAAACCACAGTACAATTAATTATTCCTATTATCATCATACCCAGCTATTTCCATATTCAAGTCAATGAGATTAATGAAATGTTAAAGACAATATTAAAATCAGTAGAGTAACATCTAACAAGAGAACATCAAATAATATAATTTAGTACAAAAAAAAAAAATCTATGTAATGATATAGATTAATCTTGATCTGTACAGCACTGTAGTTTTTGTTTCGGTAGTAAATATGATGAATTTGGTTTTATTCCTGTTGTAGCTGAACTTTTTAAACTGTGATTTAACTTTGAACTTTCTTCGGGAATACACCCGTCTCGCTACACTACGACTGTCAGAGATGTTCCATAGTCTGCTCCTTAATACTACCAGTGCATGCAGAGCGCTGGAACGTTGTCCTTCAGCCATTAGGAGACGTTTAACCTCATGTCAACGCAGGTTAACGAAAAATAATGAACAATAAGTTCTGAAAAAAATGCACTGAAGTAAAAGAATGCAAAGGAATTTAAGACAACAGACAAGTGATAAACATTCATTTAAATGACATTTTAGAAACAGTTGGATTGATAAAACATGAGCCATGTTTCATTTATACCTGCATAAGAGCGTAAGTAACAAAGCACAGGGTTTTATTAATGTGCTCATTCTAACCCCATCGTTTCTATGGTAATGGCTCATTCGGAGGGGCTTGTGAAGTGGACGCTCCACATAATCTATAACAGTGCAAAGAAAAACATCTCATTGTTGGTATGAAGGAGACTTTTTTTCACAGCACTGTCTCTGCATCTCAGTTCTGAGGGTCTCTAGTTTGTGTCACAAAGTACTGGAAGCAAACTGCTTTGTGTTCTTGGTCCGTGTTGTTTTGAGAGTTCCTAATCACCACACCTTTCACTCTCACTCTCTTGGATCTTCTTCCCCTTATTATTAGTAGTTCTTATATCGTCTGTAGTTCTTATATCACTCGTACCTAGATGTTTTGATTTTATCTGTGACCTGTTCCAATTGATATTTATCATTCTTAATCAACATTTCGTGCATATATATATATATATATATATATATATATATAATTTGGGGAAAGTCTTCATGACTGACGACTTTACAGACTTTGTCACGGACAACCCGAATATATAATGCCAGCACCTAGTGGTCAAAGCAAAGAAGTAATGCGATAAAATAATAAATGTTTACGAAATCACACTAACGATAGTCTAGTGCCCCAGTTACTTAATTTTCCATTTTAATACAAGCTTTTTTTTAAATCATAAGACTATTTAGTCACTTCCACCTTTGTGCATGGAGTACCTGCTTGTTTACTGTAGCTTTGGAGTAGGACTGGGCGATGTATCGAAATATAATATTGACATGATAAATTAATTTTCCCAGATGTTATGGTGATGTACCGTTTACATTTTTAATAATTATAAATTAAATGGTACTGAATAAATGCTGTTGATTTGTTGTAATTTTTTTCAAACTAAATCTTTGTCTTTGTAGGCATTAAAGAAAAGTATCGTCAAACTCAGTTTAACGTTTTTCCCCTTTATTTTACTACTCTTTTTCAGACAGACTTTTTTTAGCTAAATTATACATCATGACATACATCATGTAGCATAAAAATGTTCTCAAGTATCATATGATGACATTTTTGTCATATTGCCCAGCCCTACTTTGGAGTATTAATAGAAAATAATGACGGTAAAGTATGGGATTTCGTGCCACTCTTTACCAGACCTGAAAAAGGGTGTGGAAATTCAGTAGTCGTATGCACTAATGCAGCCTCCCTGATGCTCATGTTTCATTTTTTCCGCTTTTTGATGCGCAAAGTGTCGGAAAACTGAACAAACAGAATAAGTCTTTTCGAGATCTCGCAAGATCTTTTTCACAAGGTCAGAAGACTGTGATCTTTCTTAAATTCAAACTTGCATTCTTACCAACACTTTTATCAACTCATTTCTGTTCCATTCACTCCTTATAGAAGAGAAGTATGCTTAAAAACATTCAAATAGAAAGAATTAGTATAAAACATCACCGTCATGTATACGACCAAACTTTCCACCATCTCACAAATATAACTGTTAGAAGATTAAAATAGTTTTTCAGTGCATTAGACTTTTATGAGTGCGCTGATTCAGCTGAGAGTAACCAAAACAAAAGCTACCGTAGTAGTATTACAGACTGAAAATGGATGGATGGATGAACTGATGTTTCTGATCTCTACTGGTCCACCAGCTCTTCTGCACTTGCTCCACTGAAGTCATCTGTCTTACTGGGCTGCTCAAGGATGGTCTCTGGGATGACTGTGCTCAGATCCAGACTCGCTCGGGGGCTTAGCTGGTCATCCTCCATGCTGGTCTCGCTCTCCTGGCTTACCAGAATGCGCCGTTTACTCACCTTCTCCATGTCCTCCCCATCGGAGTCCGAGTCCAAAGAGCGCTCGCGGGAACCAGACGAACCCAGAGAGTTAACTGGAAAACAGACTCCATAATTAGGTCAAATTAATGAGGGGGAAAAAATGCTAGCTGGAATTGGAAGCTCACAGGTAATCATATATGGCAATCTGTGTTAGTGTCTCACCACAGTCCTGCTCTGAGATCAGTCTGCTCTGCTCCTCCTCCTCCTCCTCCACCTCCTGAGTTTCATCAGTACTCTCCTACAAAAACAACACTCACAGGATTCAGACATTTAGAGAGTTGTGACAAGTTGGGACGTTAGTGCCAGTGTACCAATATCTCAAGAACTTACAAGCCTCTGGTGACGTCTAACTATTTTTTTTACATTTTATTTGCCATGACGAATTAGACTGTAAAACAGCATCCCCTAGATGCCATTCTAGGAAGCTGCCGATATTCTTTCTAGCAAGACCCAGCCCTGGCAAGACATGCCAGAATCCTGACTTGACTTTGATTACTGTCTACATCCTATGTGAGGTATTGTAAGCTGCCATCATTCTTAACAATCTGTTATTCTGATCTGATCTCTTGCTGCCTGGCGAGATTTCCTGGATGCACAAACCTGTACTGGCTTTTACTCAGATCGACGCTGTCCATGATCCTTTTTTGGCCATGTCACACCCTGTAAAATGTTCAACACACTCCGTACTGCGTGCTTTTCATATCAATGACTCCAGCGCTCTGCTCTTACCTGACCCTGTATGGTGAAGATCAGGGAGGTTGAGGATGTGGGCCGAGAGTCTGAAGGGATGAAGATGTGATCCTTGAAGACAAGGAGGGCCTCCACGATGCGAGCCTGGTGAGGGTAGTCCACCAGGGAGGAGAGGGAAATGGTGGCACCTGTGGGTTTGGGCCTCATCAGGGTCGGCCCAAACACAATTCCCAGATTACTGAAGCTCATCTTGTTATCGTCCTCTAACTCAGCCACTCTGAGAGAGAGAGCAAGAGAGGGTGAGAGAGAGAGAAGCAAAGTTTGGACACCAATGCATGTTCTCTAATAAAATACATTTCAGTATGAAAAATGCGCTATTTTAAACAAAGACAGCTCTAAACTGTGTAGCATATGGAGTAGTATATTGAGATTGGAGTGTATTATAAATACAATACTGGCACTATGTATAATATCCGTCGTACAATGCTACAAGATTCGTTCAACAGACCATATTTTGCCCCATTCACCTGCACAGGTGTCGTACGATGTATTTCAGTGTGGCGGTGTTGCCTGGTGGGAGATCTTTCAGCAGCTCTCGGAGTTTCTCTACCAGGTTGAGCACCTTGGGGTCGGTCTGCGCTCCCTGATCCAGCAGCTCAGGACCTTTCGCACTGTCTCCTCTGTCTGGGCCCTCAGTGTGCAGACTCTCCTTTGCCAGCCCCATTAGCTCATTATATATGCGGAATGGCATAATGGGCTCAGGCAGCTGAAGAGGGAATAAAGATGATGTTAAGTCAGCGATTCCAAGGCGGTCTTTTGTGTTTTTTATTTGATGTTATATCTAATCTTACAGTGAGAAAAATAAACTATAAAACATGAATAAGTCTGTATAAACACTTCACCAAAAACACCAATAACTAGCAACTGACTCGTCTATTGTTTCATTAACAGAAATGAATGATTAGAATTTTGTAATCATATTTAATCACCATTTTAAGAAGGAATTCACACCTGAAAACCTCAATCAGGGTTAAAGCAGAAAAAAATATATCAGGGGTCATGACTGTTTTCTGCAACTGTTCTGCACTTTTAGGGGGGGGATTCCTCAAGGGCTCTTGGGATGTTGAAATGTTCTAGCTTACTTTTCAGAACAGTAAACCCTCTGTTTTAGGGTTCTGCATCGTACCAATATCAACTCCACCCAACAGATAAGATACGTAAGCCAATGAACCCTGTTGCACTGCACTACATGGAAGTGTGTATCAGAATCATCTACAGAAGCAGAAGGAGCTTTAATGTCGGATGAAACACCTGTCGCAGATAGAGCTTGAGTACGTTGCTGATATCATGTGGAGACGCTTGAGAAAGTTCCACCAGTTCTTTGCCGTTCTCAAACGCCTGACACAGCTTCTCCACACGTGTCTTCACTCCATTCACACGGTATATTCCCTAAAAGAGCATACACACACCCACCATCAACTCTGTTGTTGAGAAGATAATAATTAATGATAGCATTACTATATTCTTCTTTAGAATGATAGAATTATGGGTGAATACCAAGCATATTGTAAGCAGAGTCTTATTCATCAGTGAGATATATGTGAGATATATATATATATATATATATATATATATACACATACATATGTAAATGTAAAATGTACATGCTGCAAGAAGACCTGCATTCACACACTCCCTCTACCAAGTGATCCCTTTTATTTGCCCATAACATCCAAACAACAGGCAGGCCTGTGAATGGATGCTCCATGAAGCGTCGGTGACAAAAAATACAGCTACATACAGTATATTAGCATATATTCGCTTGTTTTATTGTATTTTCTCATCACAGCCGAAATTGACACTTTTCCAAGACCTTGAGGTTTAATCTAATTTCTCAGGTGTTTTTCCCAGACCGCAGAATCGCTCACCATCTTCAAAAAACAGTTAAAGACCTGTTCCATGGGGGTTCGAATTCAGGTTCGAATGGAGTAAGATGCGAAGCTGGAGGCTCCTGCTGATTTCGATTCAATTTTTAATTATTTTGCACTTTTTGGTCATATAATATACTTTAACTTATTTTATTCCTTTTCTTTTCTTATAGTTTAAATTTTTTTGTCAGGTTAAAATGTCTGGAATGAATACAAAAACCCGAGGTGGCATTCAAACACGAGTGAGGCCGAGTGCGTGCGCCGTGAGTGTGTCCTCTACCCCTGAATCCGCGTTGCCAAGCGGTGACTTTGATCCCGCCGCACTCAAGCTTGAGCTGCTGGCTTCATGGAGGCAGGATATCACTGATATTTTCAATACGGAGCTCCAGGAGGTTCTCAAGGAAGCGCTGTCTGCTATCCAGCTTGACCTGCAGGCGTTCAGCGTTCTTTCCGAGTGGTTGTCTCAGCGGACAACTTTTGGTTATAGAGGGATACACTGCTGTCTCCTTTGGGTTATGGAGACTTTGGGTGTTTTTATGTTTAAGGGTTTTTGGGGGGGAGGGGAAATCACTCCGGCTCTAATTGTCTATTTATATCCCTATGGTTTACTTTATTAGATGGTTAGTAGTAATATTGATCCCAGCACTGCTAGGACAGGCATGCCTTTTAAGATTTATAAGATTTATATATTGCCCTTGAATCTTATGCCTGTTGTTGGGTTTTATAGTATTTATACAACCAGTAATAGTTAGTGTAACCATCATGTGCCGCGGTGAGGGGTGTGGGGGACGAAAATGAATCATGTGTAAATGAACCACATGTAAAATTACATATAAATGAATCATATATAAATGAGTCATATATAAATCTTGCTTGGGGGGGGTATGTTACTGGGGTTAAAAGTTTGATTCTGTATGGATTTATGAAAATGAATCATACTGTATGTAATTAAATTACATGTACATGAATCATAAGTAAATTAATCAAATGTACACTTTCCTGGGTGGGGTGGGAGGGGCTGTTATCGGAGTAAAAACATGTTGATTCTGTATTGATATATATTTGTTGTACTCTGAAAAATGTATGAGAATCAATAAAAATTGTTATGGAAAAAAAAAAAAGACCTCTTTCATGAACACCCAACCAACCCATAAAAACAAAATCTATAAAAAAAATTACTCTGGCATTTACACCTCTACTCTGCGAACTTTGCTTCTTCTGGAGCTCAATTAATAGATCTTGTATGGTAGCACTACTTGTGTTGTTCTCTGCTTGTATTTTCCTCATTTGTAAGTCGCTTTGGATAAAACCATCTGCCAAATGAATAAATGTAAATGTTTTTCCAGGACTAGAAAACTAGGTTAAAGCTTTCAGGATTTCCAACACACTTGGCAACCCTGATATTTTCAGTAAAGAGAAGAAAAAACAAACAAACACCACCTGTATGCCTTATCAGATCCGAAATCCACTTTAAATGCCCAATTCTTCCATTACCTTCATCCTGAGCGCTCTCCTCTCGATCTCCTGAATGCACTTCTTGATGATGAAGGGTACTCCCTCCGCGTCGCCCTGCAGTACCTGGGAGAAATCTCGGCCGAACAGCTGTAGTCGACCTTGCAGCTTTTTGTGGCCACACTGGATAGCCAGAGACTCCAGACACTTCTTATGGCAGGCCAGAAAACACTACAACACACCATTAAACACTACATAAACATCAGAATTTCCTTTTGTGTACTTTTTTAGGAAAGTGTACAGCTATTTATCCAAAAAAAAAGAGCCAAAATGCAAACGATGCTCCTTTTAATTTTAAGCAAGAGACAGAGTATTAATATGTTTTAGGCTGCTTTCAGTAAAGTTCTTGGAGTTAATCTTAGCTCACCTCCTCACACTCGGCTCCCTGGAAGTACACATAGCTGTCACATTCGCGGCACTTGGACGGAGTACGGAGTTTCCGTAGCCGGTGTGTCTTGGCAGCTCTGGATAGACCCACGTTTCGAAAAGGCCCGGTGGACACAGTCATCTCTGGTTCAATCCCATTCATACCTGACACAATACAAATCAAACTGATGGTATTAATATGTAATTATAATGTACAACTTTAAACAACTGTGATGACTTGTTAATATGTGTGCGATTACCAGTTTATTATAAAACTAGCAGACACATAAATGAATCTCCAAAAAAAGTAAATTGAGTTGTTTTTACTGAATTTCCCCAGTGTGGGAATGTTGAATAAAACTATATAAGAACACCATAGGAAAGACTTTTACTGTTCGAGAGTAAACGTTTGACAGATTTCAACAATTGCCAGTAAACTTCCATTACAACCGAGTTTAAACTCATTTATAATGGAAAATATATATAATTGGAGTCAACTGTTATTTTCTACTTCCTATTTCATTGTCTTATTAAGCATCATTAATAAATATCGTTAACTGATGTTAACTATGTCGGTGTATCTTTTGAGCGGGACAATCGAGAGAAGATGAGACATTACTAACATTAAAGTCCCTAAGAAGAAGTGCTTTCAAACACGCAGCGTTATTCAGTGTGTTGATGTAATTTCCACTGAAAGAGGAAGACTGGATGGGACACATCGAATGGCTCCTCCCACTTTTGAAATAGCTGATGGTGTTTAGCTTACCTCACAGCCCGGGCTAAGCTGTACTTGACAGTTAGTTCTGTGAATTTTTATAACGCTGGGGGTGGGACACCAGATTCTAGAGAGCATTTTATTGGACATAAAAGCTGACGAGAAGCTGAAGTGCAGAATGACGTCATCAAAACTGGTGATCTGTATCGGTGGTATAGAGACAGTTTGAACTCGTATATCTTCTGCCTGAGAATTTTGTCATCGTTTCGGAGCGCACCGACTTATAGATAACCTTAAGGCTAACATATTCATACTAAACGCCACAAAACGTCCATTTTGATTTCATGGGGACTAAATCAGCCGTGTGACTGGCAACAGCCGTGTGACTGGCAACAGCTACACGCCGGTCCCAAGCCCAGATAAATAGGGAGGGGTGGGGAAAGCAATGGCAAACTACCCCACTACTTCTGCCAAAATGCTTTGTGGATCACATCAATGAAATACATGGTGACCCATAAAGTGACCGAAGGTCAGTCTCGACTAATCGGTGATAGGGAGAGAAATGGGTAGAAAGGGGGAGGAGCTACCAGGGGCTCCGTTAACATCAGGGAGTTCCAAACACTTACTCAACTGTCAATCATTCACATCTCAATTGCCTCATCTCCCATTTTTCGTGGGGAAAAGTAGAAGACTTTGCATATTTTGAGTGATAAACTCATAGCAGTGGTAAATTGTGGCATTCTAACGCAAAATGTATAAGGCTTGGCATGTCTAAATTCTTAGTTAATCTCAACATTTTGAAATTTTTGCCTACGGTATTAGTCTAATTATTCAAATAGTGAAAACAGTAGTGTGGACCCATCCTTGTAAACTGTATACATTATAAACATATGCCCATTTAAAAAGCACATGTAGACAAGAGCGTTATGTGCTCACTTTGTTCAAAAGATGTCACATTGCCGTCATGCTCTTCGATGTCCTCGTTGGAAGACAAGGTTCCAGCTGATACCGGTCTTGGAGCCTTTGAGACATCTCCTGTAAAAGCATTCACTGCATCAGATCTTAAGCATGTATGTAGTGCACGTCTCTTACGTAGTATCATCTTCTATCTGTCCCCAGTATGAACTATGCCTGAATCAGGGTGTGTGGTTAGTATTGTGGCTTGCACCTGAGCTGGTGGTAGGAGAACCCAGTCTACTTCCTCCTTCTACACTGTCTGTGTCACTCATAGTCGAGGGCCAGGACTTATGGGCCTGATGAGCTCGATCTGCAAAAAAAAAAAACAACAGCCAGGACATCAACAGAAACCAAGAAAAGCATTAAGGTGAATTCTGTGACATACTGCAATCCTTTAATTCATGCAAAATGCATTATTTTTCTGTATTGAAAAATCATTTAATTGTCAAAAAAAAAGACCTCTTCTGGTCTTGACCACGCCCCCTTCTGCAGTCACCACCAGTTCGTTGGTGTGTGGGGTCTCCGTGTTGCTGTGCTGCTGGTCGTCAGTGATGCTATCATGACGGGTGCGAACAGGATGACTGCGCAGAGTAAAACATTAACACAGTATTACAGATATGTTGCTCTTATGAAACTTTCTGAATGTGATCATTGTTGTGACTTGCTGTTATAGGAAATTAATTAACTGTAACTCTGATTCACGTCGGGATGCATCACACCACCATCCACCTTCTGTCTAAGGACATTTTTGTGGGAATTTTTCCCACCTTTCTTTTTCTTTAAAGCTTTTATTAATTACTCCATATTTACGTTAACATTCAATTATATTTGATTAAACAGATGAAGCTACAATTCAAGAAAAACAATATATAGAGATATGTCGGTTATTAGTTTTCATTCTCCTCCACAGTTCAATCTGGACATTACAATGTCATATAAATGACAGGGGTGAACATCATTGCACCCAGCCACACCTTGCACAATGAAGAACCCTGTAATAAGGGACTCTTTGATGAAGGAGTAACTCACTGTGTGCCTGAGGCGGAGTACGGCTCGAACTGGAACACTGTGACGCGCTCCGTGCTGAGCTGCAGGTTTTTGACGTGTGCAGCATACTGCTGGCCAGGATCGTAAAGCTTACAACTCTCGCACAGTGTCTGGTAGTGCACGGGCAGCGCCGCTGTCTGCATGTGCAGGATCTGATAGTACGATATGGTGCACTGATGATGGGGGGAGAAAAGGGAGAGACGACCAAAGGCTCACAATTAGAGATGTCTCAAACTCATCTAGACATCGAGTGATTCATCTAATTAACAGAGGGCCGGTTTTATCAGACACCGATCAAGCCTGGTCTTGTACTAAAAACACAGTGTCAGGGGTGATTCAGCACCCAGTCATTTTCATTCTAGGCTTGAGCTTAATGCATGGGAAAACAACCCACATACTGTATTCCTTCACAAAATGATGAAATATGGCGTTTATTATTAAGTAACATTACTCCAGATACATTTTTAATCTTACATAATTCTAAATTTGTTAATAAATGCCCTTCTCAGCCCACGTCAGGGATCCCAGCCTGACCAGCGCTGCTTTCATGTTGTTTTATTTTGGGTTCACGTCACGTGTTTTTGTTCCTGTCCTGTCTCTGCCCCTGTGGTGAGGTGTGTTACCTGACTATGTTTACCTGTTCTGTGTCTCATCTTCATTAGACTGGTTATCTCTTGTGCCTTGTTCAAGTTTCCTGGTTTTCAACAATGCTTGTTTTTTTTTTTCTTGTCTTACAATTACGGATCACACCATTGTGTTACCATCTGTCCCCCACATGGAACTTTGACGTCGTGCATGCTGGGTTTATTTGCTTCATCAAACCACACCATACAGAATTCGGGTTCTAGTTGTTTCATACAGCATTCACAATATTTTTAGTATGCGAAGGACTGTATCTCTCTCTCTCACACACACACACACACACACACACACACACACACACACACACACACACACACACACACCACTTGTATTTTCCTTTTGTAAAGGTATATACCAGAATACAATACTGTTTCTGTTTGTTATTAAATTTATGGTTTACGTGGTCTGTCAGAAATGTTGGAAATCATCTCTCGAAAATCTCCAAAAAGGAACTGACAGTTCCGTACCTGTGGAGAAAATACTTCATAACATCTACTCGACTACTCAATGTATACTTAATAACACATTGCTGCTAACGTAGAGTGGGTCTTTTTGGGTGGGAAGCCCCAAAGGAAGCGTGCGTGTGTGTGTGTAGGATGAAAACTCACTGCGCGCAGTATCTGGTCACTCTGTCTGATTACATCCTGGATCTGTTTCAGCACGTTCACCTTCACGTCTTCCAGCTCCTGCTGCTGAGTGGTGGCATCAGCAATGCATGTGCGGTATGTGGCCTCGGCCTCTTCGGCCTGGGAAGCACACGTAAACACGGAGAAATATGATATACAAATTTTTTACCAAGGCGATGATTCTGAGTGGTCAGATTTATTTTCTATAAACAGCAGCACTGATTATTGTTTCTACAGTGGTGCTAATAGCATGGCCTGTAGTGTTTATTATACATTTATTATAATGCCTGCCTTTGACGTATATCTCACATTTTCCCTTACTTACGTCCTGTACTGTTGATGAGATCTGTTCAGATTTAGAAACTGTTAACATGTACAGAATCAGATTAAAAAACTAAATGGTTTTATATACTTTGACTTGTTACTACTAGCCTGAATCTTGATGAAAACTTGTGGTTATAAATATTTGTTTTATGTAACCCTTGCGTAACCATCCATTGACATGTCTAGGCTAATGATCCTCTCTCCTGTAGCTACGTACTCTTCCTATTAGTCTTACTCTAAGTTACTGAATAATAAGCTGAGAGTTTGAAGAGGTATGTGCTTGAATGCTCTGCTTGCCAACTAAGGACCACAGAAGCTGAACATGAGCAGACCTTATTTTCTAATTTGACGTTCGCAGGGGTTGATGTAATCATTCCTACCAACATCACACAGCACTTATGACTCTACGCAGTATTCATGTGGGTGGAACTACTAGCTGCATGCCAAAATTTACTGTTGCAACACTTTTGCATCGTTTGACAACACCGACTCAGATTAGGTGAGGTGTACTGTAGACAAGTCACAATTTGTTCCTCAAGTTGTGAGTCTCTGGGTTTTTTGAGTCATTTCCTGCCTGGAACAGGAACTAACCTTGTTGCGGGCTTCCTCTTCATGTCGTCTCTTCCTGTCCAGAGTCTTGTGGGTGGAGCCGCTTCCTGTACCGCCGTGTTCTTCCTCCACCTTATTGGCCACGATCCGTGCCTTTTCGTATTCCTCGCAGCGGGTCAGGTACAGCTGGCGCGCCTTACGCAGGTTGTTTTCGGCGTCAGCCTGTACGTGTACCGACAAGAGCACATGGTGTCATGCATTTATATAAATATAACGCACTGCACTTTTTTTTACACATGTTCACGGAGACGCCGACCTAATCTAACTGTGCTTGTATAAAGCCATCCAATACTACACATGTATTATTAAATATATTTATGTGTGAAAAAACGTTTTTGAAGCTTAGTATTCCAACAGGCAGAGGATATATGTGTGACTGAGGCTGCATACCAATTTCCTCTTGGCCCTCTGCCACTGCTCTTTAATCTCTCGACGCTTCTTCTCATGTTCCTGTTTACGCTGCATCAGAGGCTGAAATGGTTTAGGGGCAGAGAAGAAAATGAGAACCGTCATTAATTTCAGCATTATTTAAAGTCTACATGCTTTTATTTACCAACGGGGTGCTGGAATATATAGTCCCCTACTATATGTATGTATGGAGACATTTGGGACACCCCTTTTTAATGACTGTTACCTGTAGAAAAGAGTGTGTGAGCACAGAGTTTATGGACTGCTGCACACCCGTACTCTGCTCCAAGTCCTGCTCCAGAGCCAGAGAATAGATCGACAGCAAAGGCATAGGGGTCTGAGAGAGAGATCGAGGAGAAAAAAAAAAAGATATATAGAGAGAGAGCTGCAATAATACAAAATGTAATGTAATATAACCAATCTTACATATTAAATAGCTTTAAACACACACACACACATACACACACGTTCTCTACCTGTGTGAAGCTCTGCTTGCTTGACTGATACAGCCTCTGAATACCTTTAGCGAACTCCATCTCTACCATCAAGACAAAGTTCAGAACATGTTACAGACCTGTTTATGATACTTATTTCAATTCCTGTCTGTGTGCTTCACGCCAGCTCCAAGCAGAGAGATCATACTCTGAGTGAAAGAATAAAGTGTCTACATGTTCAGTTACCGAGTACAATGCGCTTGTCCACGTAGCTTATGATGTCTTTCATGTACTTGGCGATGGCCTTTGCGTAGCCCAGAGCTGAGTCCACTCCTCCTTCACTGTGCTGCAGGAGGATGTCCACCTGCTCCGGGCTCATCACTGAGACACACACACACACACACACACTGATAAAGATATGTTGGTAGTATTGAGAGGGAGAGACAGGGAGAAAGAGAGAGAGAGAAAGAGACTGAGAGAGAGAGACGATCAGATACTCACTACAGTCCTCATGGTTGCGCCGGCTCCCTCCCTCGACACGCTGTCCCATCGGTAGTTCGCTCAGGTTCTCCATAGACTATTCACCCACACACAGAACACACATAAGTCATTATAATGGAGCTTCACAATATATTGTTTGTTTAACATTACCACAGTGATGGGCAAGGTTTCTCAAACTTTTTGAAGCCAGGGATCTCTTTAACTCCATCCAACCATTTTCTGTACCGCATACCCTATGCATGGTCATAGGGTACTCGGGGGCACAAAGCCTGGACGGTGTGCCAAGCCAAGTATACACATTCACATGCAATGAACAATTTGGAAATGGCAATCAGCCTACATGTCTTTGGACTGGGGGAGGAAACCGGAGTACGTGGAGGAAACCCCGGAAGCACGGGGAGAACATGAAAACTCTGTGCACACAGGGTGAATGTGTGATTTGAACCCCAAACCCTGGAGGTTTCGAGGCAAACATGCTAACCACTAAGCCCTCCCCCACGAATCTCACAATTGAATTGAACTATTGAAATATTAGGCTTATTACTCAAATGTTCCCAGTGATCTCCAGCCTTTAATTGGAGCCCTAAGCTTTCATTAGGCTCAAGTTCATTATTATTCATAAGCTAAATAATTTTTGTGTTATTGAGGAAGTGTTTATACAGAATGGTGCGGAAAACCAAAAAAATCCTCCATCCTGTGAGCAGCAGTTTAGTGGGTGTGATGCCTCGTTGATGAGAGAGGTCTTAGGAGAATGGCCAGACTGACTTCAGTGGACAGGACATCTTCAGTAACGGAAAAGAACCGCTCTTTAAAACCGCGGTGAGCAGAAAAGCATCTCAGAAAGCCCAACACATAGAACCTTGAGGTGCATAGGCTACAAGAGCAAAAGACCACATAGGGTTTCACTCCTGTCAGCCAAGAACAAGAATCTGTGGCTACAAGCTCACTGAAACTGGATAGAAAAATACCAGGCAACAAAATTGTTTAAAAAATAAATAAATAAATAAATAAACAAAACCCACTGACCTGGTTATATTTCACTGTTTTAAAAAAACATTATATTACAGAAGTCAGGAATATAAAAATAAATCACTACTGGGTTCTAAAAGCATTCAGACTTTGCAGAGGATCTCAGACATCGAATTAGCATACACACAAAAATGTTGTTTTTGTCCATATTGTATACCCCTAATGTTTGCAACTAAGCTGTCATAACACCAATCATTTTTTTCCCACTGAGTAGATTTCTGCAGTTGATATCCTTTAAATACCATTTATTATCTACACAAATGTCTTGACTTTGTTTTTTTTTTAGAGGGAACTGATGATAACACACATACTAAGTATAGCTCCAGCGTTTGCCAGAACTATAAGGAAAGAGGAAACCAGCACTTCTCTAGGTAAACGAGCGGTTATCTGCAGTCATGTGAGCGTGTCTTGTGGGGAATGTTAGAATGAACGTCAGGTTTACAGTGTGGCCTTTTCGGTTTCTTCAAGTTCAATTTCAGTCCTGCAACTACTGGGAATCTGAGCAGAATTTTAACTCGGGACAGAAGGCAGTGACAGAAAACTTTTCCTCCAGAAGCTGAATACAGAATTTAATAGTAAGGGGTAGTGTAAATATCGACTGGAGACTGTCTGCTCAACAGAGTTAGAAGAGGAAGCTATGACAAGAACCTAGAACAGGAAGCAACAGACTGACAGACAGAAATGCCTGCACACACACATGCGCACACACACACGTGTGCACACACGCGCGCACACACACGCGCACACACACGCGCATTATAAACAGCATCCGCCCTGCTCTCTCTTTCCCTTTGTACACACAAACAGTTAGGAAATGGTTGGTCATGGTTGTGCTACACCTCTGTGGTTGAAGGAGAACACAGATGTCTGTCTCTCTGTCTGTCTGTCTCTCTCTCTCTGTCTCTCTCTCTGTCTCTCTCATCCCTTCCTCCAGAGCTACTCTTTATTTTTGTTGGCCATCAACACAAAAAACTGGATTATGATTATGCACTTAGTTTATCTGTTTGTGTAAACAGATGGCTTCTTGTTTTTAGTGAAGAAGTGCATGTCTAGATACATAGATAGACATATATAGACAGACAGATAAACAGATAGATAGACAGACAGATAATTAGATAGATAGACAGACAGACAGATAGACAGACATACAGTGCCTTGCGAAAGTATTTGGCCCCCTTGAACTGTTCGACCTTTTGCCACATTTCAGGCCTCAAAGATAAAGATATAAAACTGAATTTTTTTGTGAAGAATCAACAACAAGTGGGACACAATCATGAAGTGGAATGAAATTTATTGGATATTT
>JAFFST010052923.1:43955-57569 GCA_022414735.1 Noturus placidus
TCCACTTCATGATTGTGTCCCACCTGTTGTTGATTCTTCACAAAAAATTACAGTTTTATATCTTTATGTTTGAGGCCTGAAACGTGGCAAAAGGTCGAACAGTTCAAGGGGGCCAAATACTTTCGCAAGGCACTGTAGGTGGCAGTGAGGATGTAGTGAAAAGCAATGGGATGATTAGGAATATAATCTGGTTTTAATTTATTATGCTGTATCTTTGGGAAAACGACTGATGACACACACTAAACATGATTAACACCTATGTGGAGTGGAAGTTCTTTGGGACACACAGAGTATTAAATCAGCCACCTCACCCCTGACCTCCATGTAACTGAAGCAATGTGGGATCGGGACTGGGAAGAGCAGATGAATTTAGCACTACACTCTAGATTTAGCCTCTAAAGGAGGCCAGATACAAACACAAGAAATTCTTGTAATTTTCTTTCTTGTAATTAAATCATTGTATACTAGTGCTGTTGATTTCTCAATTCTGATTGGCCAGAAGTTGTTGATTATGATTATGATTACTATTAGATTTTTAATACCACTGGTAGTGCAAGCAGCAGCTCATTCACAAGGACTTGGTATAATATAGTGGATGCACCACATAATCTAATTCTAATGATAAACAGATACATGTTATTATTTAGCAAATACGACTAATCATTAATATGGTGAAACTTTCTATAAAGAGATGTTTATAAAACAAGTATGGAAGGAGTCTCCAGTGTCAGAGCTTTGTGCTTATTGACATCAAGGGTGAGGAAAAAGAGAGGCTGGTGAGTGAATGATTGCTTATTGTTGTTATAATGTAAATGATAACAGGAGCAAACATGCTTTGCAGTCGAATAGCAACATTAGCGTTAAACTATAAATGGATACAAAGTTAAAGAGACACGGTGTTGTTTAATACATTAAAAACGGTCATCCTGGTTAGAGAAGGAATAAAACACTTTGGAATGTGCTTTTATAGGAACTTTGGGGAGGAAACAGATACTGCGGTTCGTGTCAGGGTGTATCACTACACTCTTCATTATTTTCCTATAACAGCATACCTTCTATGATATTCTTACTTAAGGCTTATTCCCATTCATTATAAATATTCATTGTGTTACTTCAAGCAAATAACCAGTTGATTCATTCATTCATCTTCAGTAAACACTTTATTCCACTCAGGACCCAGGTGGATCCATAATACTGTACATTATATATATATATATATATATACACAGTGGGGGGAAAAAGTATTTGATCCCCTACTGGTTTTGTACGTTTGCGCATGGAGCCCCAGGCCGAGGGAGACTGACAGTTCTTTCGTGTTTATTTCCCTCATTAAAATGCAAATCAATTTATAACATTTTTGACGTGTTTTTCTGGATGTTTTTGTTGTTATTCTGTCTCTCACTGTTCAAATAAACCTACCATTAAAATTATAGACTGATCATTTCTTTGTCAGTGGGCAAACGTACAAAACCAGTAGGGGATCAAATACTTTTTCCCCCCACTGTGTATATATATATATATATATATATATTTTTTAGCAGCTCTAAAGTTTTGAGATCTTACTTTATCTGTGAACACATCTTGTAAATAATATTATCATAGTTTCCTTTAACCGCTGCCTTACAGCTCTGTTGGAGAACGACATGCGCAATAGATTTTCTGTTTTCCTTTATGATTACATTCTCTGAGCTCAATCCAGTTTTTTCCCCCAAAATCTCCCAGAAATCTTGGCAGGGGTGGAAACTCATGGAGTTCCAGCCATTTGCTGAGATGATTTTTTTCATTCTGTGACAAAATGGCAGCATGAATCAGAAGCAGAACTCCTACAACTGCTAAAGTGTTCTTGTGGCTAGTGTTGGTGCTTGTCTAGTAATGTGTGGAAGTGTTTTTGCAGATTTAAATCCATAGGAAACAAATCAGAACGTCTCCGGAGAATGTCACACAATGTCCATTAGTGCACAGCTGGGAGAAAAAGTCTGGCCCACACAACATGCGCATTTTCCATTTGCTGAGATTTTGAAATGAGCTGAAATGTGGTGTATAATAATCAGCACACACTGAACTGGAACTTCTAGTTTACAGTAACTAATTTTGCTTGCAACTCAGTTTCCATATAGATTCAGTGTTCCACATCTGAGTCAAGAGGTTAATGACGGGGTCATTTCTACCAGATGCCTTGATCTAAAGTGTCTTTATTTCATTCTAATGTTTAATTGTATTCTTGCTGATTTGACTCTCCTATCTTAACTGTCAGGCTAAACCTTCTAAAACCTTCGTCGGGGGTTTCCTCCGGGCACTCCGGTTTCCTCCACCAGTCCAAAGACATGAACGGTAGGCCGATTGGCGTGTCCAAAGTGTCCGTAGTGTATGAATGGGTGTGTGAGTGTGTATGTGAATGTGCCCTGTGATGGACTGGCACCCTGTCCAGGGTGTACCCCGCCTTGTGCCTGATGATCTGGTATAGGCTCCAGGTTCCCCGTGACTCTGAAAAGGAGTAAGCAGTAGAAGATGGATGGATGAATGGATGGATAGATGGATGGATTAATTAAGGAATTGTTATTTGATTAATAACCAGATTAAACAAATGAGACACTTGTAAAAGACTTACTTATTATGCATTCGTCTTTATTCATAAATATCTCTATAACTGGAGATTGCCTAATAATTAAGATCTTATAAAGCCTTATAATAAACACTTTATTGCAACACTTTAACAATTAAGCATGAATCAGTACCTTAAATTTGCATTTTATTCATCTTAATTGTTCATGTTAGAGCTTTAGGTTCTAGGTAGTGTTAAGTTATAGACTATTAATTAAATACATGGTTTTGGTCAAGTCATTTGATGTCTTGTCAGCACTGTGGGTTTTTTTTCTCTCCTGTGAGATGTTTTTTTTTTTTGTTGTTGTTTTTTTTTTTAACATTACCGGTACATATGTAGAATCAGCTGATTGTAATCTTTACATGCCTTTTGCATGAGCACAAGGTGACCAGGGGACACAGAAGAAACCTCAAATTCAACATACTGTCTGTACAACATGTGTTGTGTTTTTGATGTTTGTGCTTACTGGTGTGTTTATATGTGAACTAAATAAAGTTCAAGGACATTCCTGCAGCTGAACCCGCACAAAACCACAGTCACATTACAGCTGAAAGATTGATAATGATTTACATGTGTGTCTGTGTGTGTGTGTATGTGTGTATGTGTGTGTGTGTGTGTGTGTGTGTATGTGTGTTGATGTGTGTGTTCGAGTTTTATACATCTGTGAACACCAAAAAGCCTGATAATTGCAGATATAATTTGACAACTTTGATCTAGAAAGAAGATTTCACTCCACCATAAAGAAGAAAAAAAAATAATAGATTTTTTTATACAAAAAAACTGTGTTTAAAAATGTATTTATAAACATTTAAAAAAAAAAAGATTAATGACATTCTTTGTGATACTGAGTTGATCTTTTCTGTAGGTGTTGGCACTTAGTATTATTTAGTTATGGGTATAATAAAACTAACATGAGAGTGTGTGTGAAAATCTGAATAAACTAGAAAGCAGAGAGAGAGAGAGCGAGAGATAAAGAGAGAGAGAGGGAGAGAGAGAGGGAGAGGGAGAGAGAGGGGGAGAGAGAGAGAGGGAGGGAGGGAGGGAGGGAGGGAGGGAGGGAAAGAATGTGTTTCTCATTAGCTACATCAGTGTTCACTTCTCTCTTCTGCGCACACTTTCTACATGGGCACCTGGTATGTACAGTTCTTTCTCTAACTCACATTACACACGTTTATGTCCACTTTCGTTTTATCCTCCTCTTTTATCTTGGTTTTTTCACGAAAACCAAAAGGTTTTTCTTACTTTTTAATATTTTCAGCATGCATATTTCTGCTGTTTAGCTGATAATTGATTTAGCACATGATGAATGGACAGGATGTGTCCTGCTCAGTCCTGTTCACTATGCAGCTTTTGATTTATCTATCTATCTATTTATTTATTTATATATTTATTTATTATTTATATTTATGACATGAGTCAGAGATGAGTTTTTACAACCAAATCTTTTGAAGCTCTAGTGTTACCACTTTGTCTGAGGCAAAGGCCTTATCTTAAATCATATCAACATGTAGGAAAAAAAAATAGATGAACTGTAAAAAAAAAAAAAAAAAAAAAAAAAAAATCCCGGTTGTTTTCTCTATCACTAAGAATGATAGCCTTCTTCAGACTTTCCCAGTCTTATCATTGTGGTTAAGTCTATGGGGTAATAAAACATTTTGCATGTTCTAGATGGGGATATTTTTTGTGTGTGTGAGTGTGCTGATTTTTTTTTTACTGGCCACATATTTTCCACACCACAACATCTGCAATTCATTGCCCAAATCTCTCTCAATGAAACATCCATCATTTGAAGCATGCCAGTTTGCAGTGCTTAGTCCTTAGTGCTTTATCCTTTCACTAGCTGTAAGGATACGATGATGGTACAGGCATAACCTAGTTTAATATAACGTTCTGCAACACACTATTTCTTTTCTTTGAAAATGTACAATTGTAAGCAGATCCTGTAAATATACCCCAAAAATACCAGTAGTACAGTTCTAAAACAAACAAAAATGTGGTCTTTAAACATCTTGACACTTTCTGTAAAAGACCAACAGCAATGACGTGTGGATTTCGCTTGAGGCCATGTGTATGTTTCCCTGATAGCAGTTGATTTTGGGAAGAATATGGTTTAGTTTAGTCACTTCAAAACCGATTAGTGCAGCAGAATGTGCAACATGTTCAAGCGGCCACATTTCAGGTTTTTATGCTGTTGTGAGAATGCGTCATGGTGCCGACTCACAGCTCCAGGGTCTCCAGTTCGATCCCGAGCTCGGGTAAGGTTGTGGGGAATGTTTCTGGGATAGGCTCCAGATCCACTGCTTCCCTGACCATTTACTGAAAAGTATTATAAGCCACATATGCCGTTAACAAAACCAACTATATCTAATAATTGTGTGGAATTTGGGTTTGTGACCAAGAACTGAAACTGTAATTTCTAGTTCTTATTATGTGGAGTCATGGTGGTGTTTGGGTAGCCAAGCTCGACTGAGCTCCATAGTTGAGCTCATGGAGCTCCATCCATTCAGATGAATGTGGTAAGTGTGAGCTATTACTGGGTTGAACTTCCCGTTGTCAGTGCGTGTCATGGAATGGCAATGACAACACCATATTAATAACCTGGTTAATGATATATCATTTCGACTGTTTAAACAACTGTATATATTTAAAGAGCTCTGACATACACGGCATGACATAATCGCATGACAGAAAGGCAATAATTTACATAGAGCTCCTTGACTTGTTGTTTATGTGCAGTATCTGTGAAGTTTAGCAGCATGTGCACTAACATAGTTCAGGAGTTAAGTCATATTGTTTTGTGTTATATTGAACGACTTAATGTATAGTTCAGAAACTCATATACACATTCAGCACTGTTATATAGCATCTTTTATGCTGGAGTTGCTTTTTAAACAATAAAGAGTCCCAAATCTCCCATAACTCTCTTATTATTTATTAATATTCACATACTGTACGTGGGATATATTAGTTACCAAGAGAGTCTGGAAACTACTACAGACTAATGATGCTTTGTCGGCTTTTACTTATTTCTTCTTGACACACTGTTTTTGAGTAATTTACTCTTATTGAAATTGATGTTTAGGCTTAAGAACAACTGTTTGTGTTTCCTTTCTTAAAAAGTCACATCATAAAGTTATTACTCATTTAAGTTAAAACATAGATTGGAATTTCCAATTCCTTTGAATTATTTTCAAGCTTTAATAACCCATTTACACCAATATATATAATATTCATAATTCAATCTTTTACACATTTCTCTTCACAGATATACAGCATTGTAACAGATGACGCTTTTCCTC
Source organism: Noturus placidus (assembly GCA_022414735.1). Classification (NCBI taxonomy): domain Eukaryota; kingdom Metazoa; phylum Chordata; class Actinopteri; order Siluriformes; family Ictaluridae; genus Noturus; species Noturus placidus. The sequence continues at coordinate 49,857 of JAFFST010052923.1, forward strand.
CAGTTGTATCATTTTAGAATCTCCTTGTTAGTGTAAAGATCAGGAGATCTGATAAACCTACCATGGGAAAAGGCTACTTCATCAGCAAACAACTGGCCATAACAGCTGTCCTGCTTGCTGCTTTAGCTGTGATCACCATAATTGCACTATCTATAGCTTACTCTAAAGTAAAGGCCAAAAATGAACTGAAGTTCAAAAATGAAGTTCAAACATCACCTCCGTCCTCCACTTCACCATCATCCAATGAACCCTGGGACAAATACAGACTTCCTGACACATTATCTCCTCAATATTACAACATCACGCTGTGGCCTCGGCTCACCATGGACAACCAGGGGATGTACATTTTCACTGGTGAATCTGGAGTGTCTTTTAAATGTGTCAGAGAGACGGATTTGATCCTGATTCATTGCCACAAGCTGAACTTGACACTTTTCGAGGGGCGGCATGTGAAGCTGATGGGAACGCATAACATCAAGGCTCCAGCCATTACAAAAACCTGGTTTCAAGAGGAAACCCAGTACTTAGTGATCCAGCTGGAGGGGACACTAAAGCCTGGAAAGTTCTACTGGCTTTATACAGAGTTCAGAGGAGAGCTGGCTGATGATCTGGAAGGTTTCTACAGGAGTGTGTATGAGGAGGACGGTGTCAATAAGTAAGGTTTTGGAGAGTCTTTTCACTCAGATATTTTGGCATTTTAGCAAGAATGAGAAGAACAATTAAGATCTCTCCATAGTTTTCTCCCAATTCACCAGTTCAAAGTAACAGATTATTGTACCACAGAGACACCAATACCAGAGAGTAGAGACAAACAGATGTCATTTTATACAATGTTGTTACTGTTTAGTGCTCTAAATATTTGTATCTGTATCTGTACAAAGTGGGTGTGGCTTAAATTGGAAGGATTTTTTTGTTTGTTTGTTTTGAACTTCCACGACTCAGAGGATGAAATCACAGCGCTGTCAGCATGATGTGTTAATTTCCCTCACTCAACTCTTCTTACCTCTTCTCTTGTGTTCATCTTCACAACTAGAGATGTGTGAAGGACTGTTTTTTTTTTTTTTTTTATCATACAGCTATTATTTTTGTTTGCATCTACCTGCAAAAATTTATAACAAATTTCACCCTGACCCGGTAGTTTCTAAGTACCACTTTACTATCATGGTAAATAATATAGCATTTATATAAGCATCATATATCACAGCTCACACAAAAATTTAAACGTATTGTCAGTGTTGTCAAAGAGATCCCACTTCCAATGTACAACTAACATTAACCAGATGTGAACGTTCTGGTAAGCTTTCTGAAATAAAATAAAATAAAATAAAATAAAAATACTGAGCTTACTGTTTGCATCTGTTTTTGCACCTGTTTAGAGCACATTATCTGTTTAATCTGAATAATGTATTCATGTTACGTTCCTAATACACACATGCAACATTGTGTAGTTTCTCAACACACTTGGTCGAAGGTGCATGAGACTATACAGATACTATACAGCCCTTGCTGGTTTTCTACAGAGCAATCGGGTCCAATTGACCCTGTTATCTATACCCCTTATTCTCATTTAAAACATATACAATTTTCAGGTTTTTGGCACTCTTACAGTGATAATTCATGGTATTGTTGTGATTCTTTCCTTTCATCAAACTTGGATTTTTTTTATGATATTGCAAGTCTACAACTTTTTTTTGTTCATTTTATTACAGGGTTCTCGCCATCACTCAAATGCAGGCCACATATGCTAGAAAAGCTTTTCCCTGCTTTGATGAGCCTGCCATGAAGGCCATATTTCACATCACACTCATTCATGAGCCAGGAACTGTTGCACTATCAAACAGTCGAGGTGAGAGAACTATATGAATTTCATTGTCTACAAACCTCTTCACTTATACCACATACTCTACAGTTTGATCGTACATTTGGTCTGAAGTGTTTCACTCAGGTCCAGACAGGCTGCAAATAAATGGGCATGATGTTATTAGGACTCGATTTGAACCTACAAAGAGGATGTCTACATATCTTGTTGCTTTCATTGTCTGTGAATTTACATACACCATCAAGCCAAAAGATAACAAGGATGTGATGGTAATGTTATAACTAATTAACAAATTATTACATTTGCCCAATGTTACTCGACATATCTGTTAATTGTTTGTATTTTTTGGAAGGTTCGTATTTGGGCAAGGAAAAATGCCATTGAAGAAGGCCAAGGAGATTATGCCCTCAACATCACGCAGCCAATACTACAGTTTTTTGAAAAGTATTACAATATTTCCTATCCTCTCTCTAAGTCAGGTATGACCATATTGATTTTTTTTTTTCGTTAACTCCTAATATAAAATTCACTTTCCAGTTCCAAATCTCACCCCTATCAAAAAACAGCTAATATCCAGGCAGGGTCAAGGCTAGCATGTGCTTCCTCTAATAAACATAAAACCAGCTATTGCATCTTTTTGAACTACTGCTCTTGTTACACCACAGGGCTGCATAACACACTAAAAGGAAAGGTTTATCTACCATCTCATGCATCACAAATGCCCACAATTGTTACTACAAAAAGTGTTACTCTGATTGACAGGAGTAATGTTATCCCATCCATCCTGAAAAATGGACAATTTTGCTCTCTTGGAGATCCATCCATGGGTGATTACGTCATCATTGGGATTTGATCTCGCAATCTCCCATCTTTAGGCTCAATGCTATATTGAAATCTTTTTAATTTCTAGTTTGACAAGTTATGTAAACTTTACTCTACTCAAAAAAGCTTTGGTTTTGCCTGTGTGTCTGTCAGGCCTGCAAGTCATTTTCAACGTCTTGTGTTAATAAAGAAATTTACGCTCACCTGAAGGTCTTCATCATTACAATAACCAGTGGGAAATTCTCTCTACTTTATTTTGTAGACCAGATTGCACTGCCTGACTTCAATGCTGGAGCCATGGAGAACTGGGGACTCATCACTTACAGAGAGACAGCACTTCTATTCGATCCCCAAACCTCAGCCAATGGCAACAAGCAGAGGATTACAATTGTGGTGGCTCATGAGCTCGCTCATATGGTAATATTATAACCCAGTGACAAAGATGTCGTTCTATTGTTTGACATCATGCTCATGGTGCAGTTTGTGGCTTCCAGTGGTTTGGAAATCTTGTGACGCTAAAATGGTGGAATGATCTGTGGCTGAATGAAGGGTTTGCGTCATACGTGGAGTACCTTGGTGCAGACTATGCAGAGCCAACGTGGAACATGGTATGATCGTTCTACGGGAGATATCTATGGTATAGTAGGTATTCATTGCCCAAATCTAATTTGCCGACTCTTGTCTCTCTTCAGAAAGAACAGATCATACTATATGATATTTACCATGCGTTCGCTGTGGACAGCCTGGCGTCCTCCCATCCTCTGTCCTGCAAAGAGGAGGAGGTCAATACACCAGCAGAAATCACCCAAATGTTCAACACCATCTCTTACAGCAAGGTGTGTTTAATTGTGTTTAATTCAATTAACCCTTATGATCTGTTCACTGTACTCTTAGTAAAAGAGTTCTTCATGGGTTCCTTTGTATGTTTAAGAGTACTTCGCTTTATGAAAGGGTTCTAGTTGTAAGTCTTTTCTAATAGGGAAACACTCTATATAGAACCCTTAAGATTTTAAAGAGTGTATTTATCAACAGTTGTCCCATTGTTCAATGGTGTCTATATTATTTGACTGCAATACAATTGTTGAATTAATTTAAAAATATGAGCACAATACTAACAGCATTAATGGAAACTCTTGGTGGTATCTTTTTTCTCTATTTACTAGGGGTGTAGAAAACAAAACACAGATTGGTCTGAGAGTCTTTAATGCAGACTAGTTTAGCTTTTAATCAAAAAGGAAAACCATTAAAAACATATATATGGGTGTGAAAAATGATCTATCAATGAACATTGAGTGAGAGAGAGAGAGAGAGTTTTGTAATATTTATAGAAAGCATTTATCTTTAGAGATTCTACGTTTCTCTGTTTTGTGGGTGTTTTTGGACCTGTTGATTAGATTACATCAGATTTTTTTTTTCAAAGTCAAATGTTTGGAAATTACATGCTCAGCTCAGAAGGAAAACATGCAATGCTTAAATTTATCTGAACGGCATCATATTGAGTCAAGAATGACAAAAATTCTACCAGTGCCAAACCGAATCATGTTGGTGATCAATAGTCAATCAAAATGTTATGAATTTGAATTGTTACTTGTTGCATCATACTGTTTACCAAGATGTGCATCATATCATCTGAAAGTGGGAGCTCCACAACCACTACTCTTTACCACTCAGTCTACTCATTTTTGTACTCATAGTAGGGAAAGTCACTTTATAGTAAGACAACAACATGAGTCATTTTGACCCAAACAACACAAATAATAAAATCTGCATTCACTGCATCAATATTATATTTCATGATTAAATTTTGAGATTTGTTGAGTCATTTGTAAGTGATTAGTGAAGTCAAACTTTTCTGTGACTTGTCTTGATTTTATTCCCTCTTAATCAACTACTCTATCATGTAAAGTGCTGTAGGTTATTAAATGCCTTTAAAGAACACATTGGACTCAAGACTCAAGAATGCTTAACTGGCACCTTCTGCATCAGCTGGCAATAGCACTGCAGTTCACTGTGAGATGTATGTACTGTAATGAGTTTGCATGTGTTTGTTATTACAGGGGGCTGCGGTGCTCAGGATGCTCTCTCAGTTCCTCACTGAGCCCGTCTTTGCCAAAGGACTTAGTGTAAGCTTTACTGGATTGTGTTTATAACTTACAGAGTTAATGAAGGCTACTGATGTATTATTAAAAAAATGAAACAAAACATCTGTCCAATGTTTCCTTTTCAGACATATCTAAATCAGTTTGCCTTTGAGAGCTCTACATATTCTGACCTTTGGGATCATCTTCAGATGGTAAGTAGGCATATTGAACTGGGGGAATTTAAGTATCTCAAATCCAGTACAGGGCAGCATAGTGGTGCAGCAGGAAGTGTTTCTACTTCACAGCATGACCCTGAGCTTGGGTTAATGTTTGTGTGGAGTTTTCCATGTTCTACCCAATTCTGTGCAAGTTTCCGCCAGATTCTCAGGTTTCCCCCACTTCCCATAAACATGTGAATTGGTGGACTGACTGTGCTAAATTTTTCCATCTCATGCTCAGTGTTCCTGCGATAGGCTCCATATCCACCGCTATCCTGACCAACTTACTGAAGATGAAATCCATTTAGATGCAAGAACGTGTTCTATTCATCTTCTCTCATGAGAAATTACTGTATCCTATGTCTTCTCCAGGCAGTTAATAAAACTCAGCATCTGAAATTGCCGCACAGCGTCCATGACATCATGAACCGTTGGATTCTTCAAATGGGTTTCCCAGTCGTCACCATTGACACCAAAACTGGGAATGTGAGCCAGAAGCACTTTCTGTTAGAGCCAACCTCAGTGGTAGAGCGATCATCGGAATTCAAGTATGATGCCTTTACATGTCATTTTGATACTTTAACTAAGCTTGGTAAAACTGTTGGTTAATTTCTTGCAAGCTGAAATGACATGAAATGACGTGATTGCTTAATGATATGCATGTCTGACCTTTCTGCTTAAGTTATGAGTGGTTTATTCCAATCAAATGGATAAAGAGTGGTGTTGAACAGGAACAAATCTGGCTTCTTCAAAAATCAGGTACTTCTGATGCACACCACTGCAACCACAGTGCCTTTTTGTGTTGGAAACACAAACATATTTCATTAAGCTGCACTGCTGAATGCCCATCTTACACCACACAGTATAGGATAATTATAGATACTGATGTGAGGTCACTTGGATACTGGTCTTCTTTCTCCATACAGTAAAATGAACGGCTGCTTTGTATATGTCTCAACATAACCCTATCTCCTAGCCTATGCTTAAAACAGACCTACATTTGTTTTGTTTCTCCAGTTATGCATAAACCTCTAAAAGCCGGAAAAGGGGAATGGGTTTTGGCGAATCTAAACGTTTCAGGGTACTACAGAGTCAATTATGATAATGAGAACTGGCTACGACTCCTTGATCAGCTGACAACCAACCACCAGGTACAGAAAATAAAGCATTATGCCATAGTTTCTTAAAGCAACATTATCTAATACGGACAGATAAATAAATGAAATGTTAATGTCCTCCAAATCATGTTTATTGGTATACAGTTATAACATTTACACATTCATCAGCATACACCTACTGAATATGCATATATGATAGAATTATGCTAGAAAAAGCTAGAAAAGTTTCCAAAGCTAGAAAAATAGTATTTTTTTTTATTTACTTAGAAAATACCAGTTATTAATAGAGCCCAGATAATGGATGATGCCTTTACTCTAGCAAGGTAAGATCACCATTCGTGTATATTTCTTTTAATATCTCCGTATTAAGTGATGTCATTGTTTCCTTGCTGAATACATACTTGTTAATATAACTTATGTTCTATTTCCTTCAGGGCATCTATCATAAACATTACTCTTGCTCTAAGAATGACTAAGTATCTGTCAATGGAGAGAGAATACATTCCATGGGAAGCAGCTCTCAGAAGCCTGTACTCATTATTTGAAGTGTTTGATCGCAATGAAGTTTATGGACCGATGCAGGTGGGGTCATTAAAGACATCAGTTAATTCAGCTGTGATTTTATTCAGTATAACAGTGTATATTTTTGTCCTTTTAGGCCTACTTGCGAAAACAGGTCAAGCCTCTGTTTGATCATTTTACTTCAGTAGCTGCAAACTGGACGACGGTGCCTGCAGGCCACACTGATCAGTAAAGATTACAATTTTTTCTCAACCACTACACTCTCATTAGAAAGCTGAGTGTTAATCACATCTCTTGTGTTTCCTGCTTTGTGCTTAGATTCACACAGATCATCGCACTGTCGCTGGCGTGCAGTACAGGAGTACAGGAATGCAGAGATCTCACCAGGCACTGGTTTAGACAGTGGATGCAGGATCCTGAACACAATAGGTAAGTACATATATACATTGGAGCATTATACAGCCCTGTATTTAACATGAGAAAGTCACTCGGTTTCTATTTCAGAGGAAACAAGTTTGTTATGTATTAATTGTAAATAGATGCCTTTGTGTTGTTACTTCAAATAAGACTTTGAGACACACTGATTGGAAACTCACACTAGAGAAAAACAAAAATTTGAACTGTTTTCATAGTTTTTCAAAGAAACTCAACTCATTAACAATTAGCGTGTATAAAGAGTGTATAATATTTGTTTACAAAACTGTTTAATTTAAATGAGTTTAAACGTTAAAATGGAACATTTAATAATTAAGAATGATACATTTTACAGTATTTTGATGAACTTTACTGAAACAACTACAAAAAAAGGGGGTAAAAATCACCAGAAGTCCCAGCATGTCACCAGATCACCAGAAAAAAATCACCAGAAATCCTAGCATTACAAAAAAATTGTTGTTCTTATTTGTTTAGGATTTATAGGGGTCCATGCACCTAATGCTAGTGTCCTTAAAGAAATAGTGCTTTTTTATGGCTAAATGTGAATAAAAAGGTTTTCTTTTCTTAAATCTGCTGTACTTACCTATATTTACAGGTAACATTTTGTAAAATGACATAAATCTGCATGTCTTTTCAAAATACTGTATATATATATATATATATATATATATATATATATATATATATATATATATATA
>JAFFST010052923.1:57589-70597 GCA_022414735.1 Noturus placidus
ATAATTATTAATAATCATATATATATATATAATATATATATAATTATTAATAATCATTTATAACATGTCACTTAAGATCTTAATTGGTGTAAAATATAACTGAACTGAACTTTTTATCTATGTCAATTCTCTACATTTTCTACTGAAGTCTGCTTCTAGTCTGATTTTTACAGGATCTTTTTGGCACTTTTTATAAGACCCCTTCAGTACTATGTACTTATTAAGGGTTTAATAGTTGAATACTTTTCTGTTTGACAATCAAGCATGTATCTTGAACCGGGCTGATTGGGCCAGTGCCATTACACGGATAATGACACTATCTATTTAATGCCTTATTTAAATGCTTTAGGACTTAGACTAATAGTTTAGTAAGCTTAGGCTATGGCGTAGTTTCTCTATATAAAACGTTTGAGCCTGCATTTTGCTCTATTTATATATTTAGTAATATAAAATATCAATCCGGCTCTTAGCCATGATAAAACATTCCTTTTTCCCCCCTCAGAACTGTGGTTCAAACTTTATGGTCACAGACAGACATTTATTATGGGGCCCTTTGACAGCTTTAAGCAGCCACTTATGTTGCTAATTAGTCAGAGCCGGCTCTGTTTATCTTAGAAACTCCTTGCAGTTTCAAGAATAGGTTTCAAGTCTTAGTTAGGAACCTTAGCTTGGAGTGCCACTTAAGAGGACTCTTACTGGTTATGTTCATAATAATAAATTCCTTAACATGTACACATAAATCTATTGTTCTGTTGGTTAGGATTCACCCAAACCTGAGGTCGACGGTCTACTGCAATGCCATCGCTGCAGGAGGAGTGGAGGAATGGGACTTTGGTTGGAAGATGCTGAAAAAGTCCAAAGTAGCAGTTGAGGCGGTTAAACTGAGGTCAGCTTTATCCTGCACCAAACAGCCATGGCTGCTTAACAGGTACATATTCTGGACTTTCATCTTTTAAAACTATTTTAAAGTTACGCTTTAAGTTATGCAAAGACTCAAACAGATTAAAATGATTTTAAATGCCTATTCTGCCATCTTTTTATCTTTTCATGTATAAAAACGAGGTTCCTCGAATACACTCTGGATCCTGAAAAGATTCGCAAACAAGACGCAACCTTTGCAATAGGATCAATCGCCAGCAATATAATTGGCCAGCCTCTGGCATGGAACTTCGTCCAAGCACGATGGGAATACCTTTTTAAAGTGTAAGAGTGACACGATATGTAACACGATATACTTCTAAATCAAAGACAGAGCGTTTAGTTTCCAAGGCTAAGAACATTGTTTGAAGCATCATATTTGTTTTACAGGTATGGAACTGGATCATTCAGCTTCGCCAGGTTAATAAGTGACGTTACTGCCAGATTCTGCACACCATTCGAGCTACATCAGGTAGGACCAGGCAACATTAAGCAACAGTTGAGAGTGGTGAATTAATGGTTAAAGATCTAAGCTAGTGATTGCAAAAGTTTGAGTTTAAGATTGTACGCATGGCTAAATAAAGTACATCGGTTGTTTCCTTGAGCAACTTCCCAGCTGTGTGATGGGACTGCATTCTGTTTCATTTGTACAAAACATGTCTGCGAAATAGATAAACAATTGTAAACAATAACCATACAGCATACACTACAAGGAACCTAGACAGCGGAATAGAGATTGTTAACGTGTAATGCATCATCAGGGGTATTCAGCTAAAATTTATCAAGATACAGTTACATTCAAATTATTAACATGACTAACAATTAGTGATTAGTTCCTGGCTGTAAATAAAGCAATTTGAAGTGATTTTGATCCGGTTCACACTGCCATTTCATGTTACCGCTCTCAATTAATACCACAAACTCTTCAACAGATTAGACATCTGTTTTGAAATTGAAGCAGGAAGAATAAACACATACTTCTCTGTCCATTTTCATTCATGCATTCTGATTTTAAACAAGCCATGATCTCAGATCCAACAGGGTAAATAAAATGAATTGTCTGTGAGAACTCTCTCCTTTGTGTCCTAATGTCTTTAGCACTGGAGTAAGTCTCTGATCCAATGAGATGCCTTCAGTTACAGGAGAATAACAGTTTTACCAGAGGATGATGATGAATCTTGTAATTCATTTAACCAGTGAGATAGCATTCGTTTGCATGTTTTCAAATCAAGCCCTGCTTATACCTTAACATAAAAAAATTAAATTATTTCACATTTGCTCAACATGGTACAGTATACTATTATACCGCTACATTCAACAAACCTACCACCTATGATCTTTATTTGTTACATCTAAGTATATATTGGTGTCAAAACACAACTAGAGCTAACTTTGCATGGATTTATTCTTTATAAAACATACTTTGTGATTATGGAAAACTTCTTTTTTTTCTTATATGGCATGAGCACCATATAAGGTAATGTAGCTGTATTGAATTGCATCAGTCAAGTTCAAGAGTTTGGAATTAGTTTTAATATAAACACACACCTCATTGTCCTGTGTCTTGCAGTTAAAACAGTTCCAAAAGGACAATGCGGATGTGGGTTTTGGCTCAGCTTCAAAGGCTCTGCAGCAGGCTATTGAGAAGACGACGGCCAGAATCAAATGGCTGGCAGAGAACAAGGAACAAGTTCTGAAGTGGTTCATCTCTGAGACAGAGTGAACCGAACAGCACCGAAACACCTCAGCAGCCTTACAAACTCCATTCACAACGGTTACAGGAGGGGAATTCATGGACCATCATATTGGCATGAACATACAGACATATCAGTATATTCACAGCAGTTCTTAATGGATTTGAACTGTATTTCCATTAGTAAGGATGGCTGGTATAAATGGGCTAGCATTGCTAAGTCCGATTCTTTCAAAAATAAAAAGACATCAGTATAAGGTTTTATTCTTTCCATAAATGAAGAAATAAACTAAAACAAAACTGACGAATGCATCTGCCTTTAAGTAAATGTGTGTGTGTGTGTGTGTGTGTGTGTGTGTGTGTGTGTGTGTGTGTGTGTGTGTGTGTTATGTTAACATCAATAATTGAAGCTTTTACAAGCCTGTAAAAATGATTGCTAATTTTTTTAATAAAAATATTCAGTCAAATTATGAAGTGCTTCCTTTCATGACGTGTCCTGAAAATGAGTCAGACTTCACGGCAACACATTGCTGAAAAATCAAAATGAGCAATATTCCTTGTTCCTCTTTGTATAAACTGGAAGCCCAACATGGTCTCACATTTGATTTAGTTTTTAACAACAGACACAAAAATTTGCTCTATTTGTGTAAAAGGTTTAGGCGGTGGTGAAAACAAATCATGCTGACGTCAGTAAAAATACTGCTGCAGTAGTAATAATTCACTTGAATCAAAGTAAAAGTAGTTGTCAAGAAAACTTCTTCTAGTCTTCTAGTGAAAAAACATTTCAGTGATTACTTTACAAATGACTTTTTACATCAAACAAAACTAATCTGAAATGTTTCTATATCCAAGAAAAGCATATTCGAACAATTATGCTAACTATCCAAGTGAGCAATGCTGAACTGAACACAGGTGCATCTCAAAAATCTTTAATATTTTGGAAAAGTAACTCTTTTTCTGTAATTTAATTACAAAAGAGGAACTTTCATATATCCTAGATTCATTACACATAAAGTGAAATATTTCAAGAATTTTTATTTTGGTTTAATCTTGATGATTATCCAGCACCTCAAAATATCAGAATAAAGAATTTATAATACAGAAATGTCGACCTCTGAAAAGTATGTTAATTTATACACTCAACAGATGCTCAGGGCTCCTTTTGTATGACTGCATCAATGTGGCATTAGCCTGTGGCACTGTTGAGGGGTTATGGAAGTCCAGGTTGCTTTGATAGTAGCCTTCAGCCTGTCTGTATTGTTGGGTCTGGTGTCTCTCATAGATTCTCTATGGCTTCGGGTCAGGTGAGTTGGCTGGCCAATCAAGCACAGTAATACCAGGAACCTTGGGGTGACTCTTGATGACAGCTTGACATTTACAGACCACATCTCAACAACTGCTCTGTCCTGTAGATTCATCCTGTTCAACGTCAAGAAAATCCAACTCTACCTCACCGAACAGGCTAGACAGATAATAGGCCAGGCTCTTGTTATCTCAAAACTGGACTACTGCAACTCTCTACTTTCGGGCCTCCCAGCCAGCTTCATCAGACCCCTGCAGATGATTCAGAATGCTGCAGCATGCCTTGTCTTCAACCAGCCGAAGAGAACCCATGTCACACACATCTTCATCTCCCTCCACTGGCTTCCTGGCCGCCTGCATCAAATTCAAGGCCTTGATGATCACGTACAAGACCTTGTCTGGAACAACACCCACTACCTAAACTCTCTAGTGAAGGCTTATGTTCCCACACGCAATCTGTCGATTAGCGACTGACGTTTAGTAGTTCCTACTCAGCGCGGCACAAGGTCCCTTTCTAAAACCTTCACACTAACTGTTCCTCAGTGGTGGAATGAACTTCCAACCTCAATCAGGACTCTAGATTCACTCACCATCTTCAAGAAACAGCTAAAGACCCACCTCTTCCGTCAACACCTAACCAACTCATAAAAAAAAAAAAAAGCACTTACACCTCTACTCTGCGCACTTTACTTCTTCTAGAACTCAATTAATAGATCTTGTATAGTAGCATTTTCGAGTCCTGCCAGGGCCATGTGTGTGCGGAGTTTGCATGTTCTCCCCGTGTGTCGGGGGTTTCCTCTGGGTACTCCGGTTTCCTCCCCCAGTCCAAAGACATGCATGTTAGGCTGATTGGCATGTCTAAAGTGTCCGTAGTGTATGAATGGGAGTGTGAGTGTGTATACCCAGCCGTGTGTCTGGCAGCAGCTACACGCCGGTCCCAAGCCCGGATAAATGGGGAGGGGTGGGGAAAGCAATGGCAAACTACCCCACTACTTCTGCCGAAATGCTTTGTGGATCACGTCGATGAAATACGTGGAGAGTGATGATGCATAAAGTGACCGAAGGTAGGTCTCGACTAATCGGTGATAGATAGATAGATAGTAGCATTACTTGTATTGTTCTCTGCTTGATATCACTTTGCTTGTATCTCTCATTTGTAAGTTGCTTTGGATAAAAGCGTCTGCTAAGTGAATAAATGTAAATGTAAATACGGTCAGCAAACCAGTTACTGATAGTTTTGGCACTGTGGGCAAGTGTTGAGTCCTGCTGGAGTAGGAAATCAGCATCTCCATAAAGCTTGTCAGCATAAATCTCCATAAAATCTCCTGGTAGACGCTGCCCTGTCTCTTAACTTGAGAAAACACAGTGAACCAACACCAGCAGATGACATGGCACCTCAAATCATCACTAACTGTGGAAACTTCACACGGGACTTCGAGCAACTTGGATTCTGTGCCTCTCCACTCTTCTTCCAGACTCTGGGACCTTGATTTCGAAATGAAATTTGGGCGTGGAGTTCACCAGAGCTTCACAGGTTGCCACTGGAGTCCTGTTCCACTCCTCCATGACGACATCACGGAGCTGGTGGATGTTATAGACCTTGTGCTCCTCCACCTTCCATTTGAGGATACCCCACAGATGCTCAACAGGGTTTAGCTCTGGAGACATGCTTGGCCAGTCAATCACCTTCACCCTCAGCTTCTTTAGGCAGTGGTCATCTTGGAGGTGTGTTTGGGGTCGTTATCATGCTGGAAAACTCCATGCTCAAGAGGGTTATGGCAGTGCTGGAAAATAATGGTGGCCACACAAAATATTGACACTTTGGGCCCAATTTGGACATTTTCACTTAGGGGTGGACTCACTTTTGTTGCCAGTGGTTTAGACATTAATAAAAGTGTTTATATGAGTCATTTTTAGAGTACTCCTGTCATGTATCCGTTTTACATGTTATAGAACATAATTAGATTAACGGCACGTGTCATTACGTCACCGCGCCACGCCGACCGATATCCCTCCAGAATTTCCCGTATCAACATACAGTTTGTAATCGTTATGGTACCGTATACAGTTTTGGGTGTTTTTATGATTTTTTTTTTTACGAACACGTTAAGTGCAGTTAATTATTTGTCATGCTATACATGCTAATAGACAACTGCTTGAAGCCATTGGCTGCATCTCAAACCGTGTACTTACCGACTATCTAGTAGCCGAGATACATGTATTTTTCCCCACTAAAGGTCTATAGTAGGAAAGTTTGCGGTTTGGGACGCAGACGTACTCTCTTGTTTGCCGAAAAATGTTGAGCACTGCCATCTGTAACCGTGTCATGTCGCAAAATGTGGTGAAACCTCTCACAAGATGTTCATAATGTGATTAAAGTGTTTTCATGTCTGTAATACATGTCCATAATGCGACTAAAACAGGAATGCTCCACCTGTCTTAATTCGATTAGTGCTTACTTTGAGTGTGACCTTAATTAGATTAAGGTAAGTAAAAATTGCTGTTTACATGGTAGTTTTTAATCACAGTATTGTCTTAATCAAGTTAATACTGGATTATTGTTGTCCATGTAAACACACTGAGTGAGAATGAAACTTAATACCCATAACTGTAATCCATCTGTTACCACATACACTTTCTATCTATTAGCATTCAGCTGGTTTGCATTGTCAGAGTTATTATCTTGCTAACATTTGAGAGATTATTAATCAAGCTGTTGTGCCCTGTGATGGTCTGGCACCCTGTCCAGGGTGTACCCCGCCTTGTGCCCGATGCTCCCTGGGATAGGCTCCAGGTTCCCCCGTGACCCTGAAAAGGAGTAAGCGGTTGAAGATGGTTGGATGGATGGATAATCAAGCTGTTGTTAGTTATCCTTAGCTAATGTTTTGTTTTGTTTCTTGGGGATAAAGGCACAAATTTATCACAAGAAACTAAAATGAGAGTGTGATTTGTGGCAGATGTCTTTTTCTTTAGTAAACTGAATACAACAGTACTTTAAGTAAACTTAAGAGTTTATACTTTGCTGCTTTAACTTGAGTGACAAATTGAAGCTGCACTTCAGCTTTTACCAGAACAATTACCATATTCACACTAACCTTTATAATTATTCTGATTGTTATTATTTTTTATATATATAAATTGTGAATTTGTCATAATGATGTAAATTATTTATTCTGCCTTCGTGGTGTCTTGTAAGAGGTGATTTGCAACGTCGACATGCCAAGTCGAAAAAAATATGGATGCCTTCATGAGCATGTGAAAACGTGTCTTTTATTTGTTGTTAGAGAACATAAAGCTCATAAAAAGTTACTTCAAACACACTTTTATAGTTACATGCCGGTGAACATCCATGCAATGTTTTGGGATGAAATAGTGGTACCAACAACAGGACAACAACAACAGGACAACAACAACAGCAATCGAAAGTAGCTTAGCAACAAGCTAGCCAGCAGACATTAGCTATTAGTGTTAGTAACAAGCTAGCCAGCAGACATTAGCTATTAGTGTTAGCAACAAGCTAGCTAGCTAATGTTCGTGATTACCTACTCAAAATTATTAGTATGGTCAATGTTATAGATTTTTACCAAGTACTGTATATTAACGGTTCTAAAGTCATTACTGCTATAAACTCATTTAAAAGTAAAGCAGGGGGAATTTACACTGTTCACAGAGTGAGCAGACATGTTGATTGACATGGTTGGAATTTCAAGTTGAGGGGATGTTTTTGGTGGTTTTTACTGGTTGTAGCAGATGTATTACAAGTTGCAGCATTATTTCTTTGTTTAACCAGACTGTTGTGCCATTTATTCATGTTACCTGCAATTCATTTTAGATCTAAATATGAGTAGGAAGTAGGCTGGCACTTCCATCATTGTGTACAGTATAAGAACTGTAGTTAGACAGCGCTTAGCCAGGAACTTCATTAAAACAATGTCTGCTTAGTGTGTTCTTTTCTTGCTACATCTTGTCTTTTGCTACAAATAAGATATTTTGTCCCAACCATGGACTTTGTGTGCTGCAGTGTTATCATTTTGTTAGAGGTACATAGATTCAACTGTGAAGCAGCATCCACATGCCTGGAGCAGAGTGTCAAGATTAACTCACACATCTCTATTAGTGACACAGAGGGAGCAATTGTGACATTACATTTTTTTACATTTACATTTTCGGCATTTGGCAGACACTCTTATCCAGAGTGACTTGCATTTATCTCATTTATACAACTGAGAAGTTAAGGGTTAAGAGCCTTGCTCAAGGGCCCAGAAGTGGTATAGAAAATATATATGAAGTGTAATCAATATGTGTAACTAACATTTAGATATGTTAATGAAGTGTATTTAATATATAACGAACATTTATAATTATTACTTAAGCATAATCGAATAATCAGTATTTGTAAAAAGCATAATCTATCTGTATAATCAACAGTTAGAAGCATAATCTAAATCCATAGAACAATGTTTGATCAGGTTATATTCTGAGTGTATTGAGTTGAATGAACTCTGTGTTTTAGTGCACAATAATTGTTCTTCTGCATCTGCTGGCACTTTTCTGCACAGCAATAGATTGGCATTCGACATTCGCTTTTGTGGGAGAATAATTTTGAAGCCAGTTGCCGGTTAGGGAGTCATGATAAGGCCTTAGGAAGGGAGGTTTCAGCAGATAGAAATGGACAGAAGCTCATTGAGACATAAGAAGGGAGTGTTGATCAGAGAGAAACAAAAAACAAAGACTCTGTCTGAGTGAAACCTTTTTGTATAAAATAAAAATTGTCCTCATAAAACCTTTTCAAGAAAAACAACTAACTGCGCATGCACTCCAAATTTAAGATAACACATAGACATGAATAATTAATTAAAGCAATAGGGCTTGGTTTGTTTCTAGAAAAAAAAGATGAATGTCCCACCTTTATATTCTTTTTGTTTCCCAAAAGTATATAAAGACATGTTTGTGTATGTATAATTCGGACCCTCTGCAAAGTTTATTTACTTTTTGACATCTACTAAACTCTCTGTTTTGGAGGTTTTAGGCTTAGGCTTAAAAGGTTGTTTTATCCACGACAGTGGCAGCATGGTGGTGCAGGGATTTGACATCTGACCCACTCAGTCTGCTCATGGACAGCTTTACTCTCCTGAACAATGGATAGAGGCATTACAAAGAAACAAATTACAGGTTTCATATAGAAATACAGAGCTTTGATATTTAGAGATATTAAACTTTTATTTCCCAGGACCAGTTGATCCAGACTTGTAACTATTTCCTATTAGCTTTACTGTAGTTACTGAAAAATGTATAGTAGGCTATACTACTGTATATAATAAGAATAAAACCTAAGTTATAGGCCAGGTGTTTAAAGGGGCACTTAGCACCAGGAAACATGTATAGATACGTTTATTTTACAGCTTCCTTTCCTTTTTTAGACAGGAGTGGGACCTGACATGGGATGTGACTGAAATCGTGTACTGCCTTACTGCACAGTAGGCAAAAAGCAGTATGCGATTAGGGTAGTATGTCCGAATTCTCAGTAGGCAAGAAACAGTGGGTGATAAACACCCGGATGGTGTACTGCTTCCAGTGAGACGTTGCAGTATGCAACCGATGAACACTACAATAGTCAAAGATCCCATAATTCAACAGGACTGGTGCGGACGAGCACGAGCACAGAATGTCGGCTCTTTTTAAGTATTAAACCTTGGTTAAACAGGACTTGTTTTACAATGCCCGAATAAATTGTTAACTTGTTGAAGGTTTAAATAAGAAAACAGCTGTCACAGCGTTTGAAACCATTTTTGGGATCTCCATCATGCTTTTGTCAGCCAAGCTAATGGCAACGAATTTACCTCAGCCTGTTAACCCCGCCCACATTACATTACTAATTCAGTTAACTTTCATGATGTGCATTTTGCCGCTAGTGCAGTTGCTTTAATCTGGCGGTTCCATTAATATTTTATATGTTTATGATTATGACACAATGCCAACTTGGCGTATGTAGTATATCCGGGATTGTATCTATACTACACGCACACGCACTGATTAGTACATGTTGTTTTAACGGTCAAACAGTAGGTAGTGCATTGATTTTGGACGCAGTCATGGTCTTCTGCTGTTATGGCCCAGTTGCCTCAAGATGCAACATGTTGTGCATTCTGAAATGTTTCTCTGCTCACCATGGTTGTAATAAGTGCTTATTTGAATTACTGTATTGAATTAAATTAAATTCAGTTTAATTCAATTCAAACACTTTATTTGTCCACAAGGGGCAATTTACGAGGTCACAGTGAGTAACATGACCAATATACATAAGTGTAATGTCACAGTCCGCTTCGAACCCCATTTCCCATAATCCACTGCCGGCGCGCATGCGCTCCCCTTCTCCCGAGTACTAAGGGCGTGCACCTGTCTCCAATCACTCATTCAGATCCCTCCCGTATAAATTCCAGGCAAACACATGTCTAAAGTCGAGGCAGCCAAAGTGTGTCTAAAATAGAGCTGGAAACTGGAGCAGGCCTGACCTGCGAGGAACGAAAAAGAAGCTCTGGCAACCCTATCCTCTACATGTGGCTTTAAAAAGCTTGAACAGAGCTGCCCAGGAGGACCACAGAGCCCCACCGCTGCCAGTTAAGATGATAGGGTAACCCAAAGCCCTCTGGAGAGGCTCCATTTCACCCACATAGCACAATCTCTTCTCCTCTCACTATCCCTCGCTGTAGTCTTCGTGGCACACCTGTAGGAGATGCGTGATCAGGAAAGGGCTGAGTGAGTCTTATTGGAAGAGGCCAAAGGTCCAGGGGTTGGAATTAAAACAAGTTCTGTTATGTTTTGGCAACCCTGCTCTTAGTGACAGGTACAGTTCAGGGATATGTTTTTCTGGAAACACAAGTAGGACGCTGTTGAATCATAATGATCAGACAAGTCTGAATATCTTGTGTCCCCTTGAGAAGGCTCATTATAAGAATCCCAGAAGGTGCGGGTTTAGCATGTATTTGGCAACAACGTATCAGCAAGAAGGAGGGATTCCATTGTGGTGAACAGTCTCCCTGGTTATAAGGGCTAAACCAGGCCTACATCTCTCAAGCTAAACATTGTTGTGTTTCAGTAAGAATGGATTGAGACAACGAGAGAGGTGTTGTTAACACTACAAGCCTTAGCTTAAATACAGACAGGTGACAAATTAAAGGAAAAACCAACACAGTGTTTTAATTGAGCTACCATGAGCTGTCAGGAGAGCTTCAATGGCACAGATTTTACAAGTTTCTAGAACTAGGTAGGGTGAACACAGTTTTACCCAAAGATATTCCTTAAATTGGTGCTCTGGTGATGGTAGTGGAGAACAAGCATTCTGGTGGCGGAGAACACCTTACTCCAGTAACTCCCATAGGTGTTCAATTAGGTTGAGATCTGGTGAGTGTGAAGGCCATAGGATATTCTCATCAGACCATTCAGTGAGCCCTTGTGTCCCATTGATGGAGGTGGGGCCATCCTGGAAGAGACCACTCTCATCAGGATAGATGTTTCATCAAAAGATAAAGCTGATCAGTCAGAAGGACTTTGCATTCATCAGTCAACTTGTATAAATCTTGCAAGATTGGACACCATACTGTTAATCATAGCCAAATTGGTAAGATTTTTACTATAAGGTCCTGTATGAATCTGTTGATTAGTGCTGTGACTTGCAATAAGATAATTTACATTATGAAAGGTGTGTTTAGAAAATATGTAAGTGAACCCAAATTATATACAGTCATATAAATTCAGGCAATCTGAGTTTTTCCAAAACCTCAAATTACAAAGTTAACCATAACATAGGATATGTTATACATACAATTTTACATACTTTTAAAAACACCTAAAATTTATATATATATATATATATATATATATATATATATATATATATATATATATATATATATATTTCTTATGCCTTCAAAGTTGCATTTTTGCAAAGATCTCAAACAAACTTCTTTCATGTTGTCATCATGGGGTATTGTTTGTAGAATTTTGAGGAAAAGAATGGATTGAATCAATTTTGGAATAAGGCTGTAACATAACAAAATGTGGGAAAAGTGAAGCGCTGTGAATACTTTCCGGACGCACTGTAATAAATCAAACCCGCAGGTGAGACATAATCTATCTGGTCCTGCATATATTTCCTAAATGTAACTTTTAAACATGACCCCAGCCTGACTAAACATTTACAGTATATCTCATATCTTAGCTTTCATCTCCAGTATCTATTCTAGGCTTGGGTGTTGCCTGAACATGCTGTGCTATCAAACTGCAATTAGCACTCCCATTTTGGAGAAAGGGAAGCATGTTACAATCATAAGTCAGCCATTTTCTAACAGTGAAGTAAGCACCTGAATGGGCATGACTGAGGGATATTTAATACGGCCTTCTTCTAGGGGTTCAGGCTTCATGCCACCATTCACATTCGGTTCCCTCACTTCCTCCAGACATCTTGGCAGAACTGGTGGCTTTAATTATGACTACTGTGAGATTTAAACCCAAAATCAGTATCTCATTATATTGTAAAGAATGTTATTTCCATACAGTTCGAACAGACGTTACAGCAGGTACAGAGGCATTTCACCGGTCATGCCATTTTCTAAATGGAGCAACACTAACCCAGTAATGATGACTGAATCCTCACAAGGAAACTCAAATCAAAAAGTTTGAAACTCAAAAAGAGCTCTCTGCTTCTCTGCACTGGATGGAGTGATCAAATTTGTGGCCATGTTGGTGCAGGGTTGGGTCGAGCTGCAGGCAGACGGCCAGGCTCTGTATGTGACTCACTAAGTGTGTGGAGCAGCTCCGTGTCTGGGCAAAGAAACCTGATCTGTTCCTGACGGCACAGGGAACCCTGATGCCTTTCGGACTAAATGGATGATGTCATCGTTCCATTAACCACAACAGCATCTGCAGCTTTGAAAGAGAGGGGGCTACTGTGATCCACCATATAAGTCACTAGCTTATGGTATTAATAATTAATTTGTCCTGCTATTAGTGAACCTTAATTCCATGATAAAATTTGCATTCATGAAGGTAATGAATGGTTTCGTTCATACGTTTTATTTTACAGCCATAATTTGATC
>JAFFST010052925.1:1019-21761 GCA_022414735.1 Noturus placidus
AATGTCCTTAAAAAAAAAAAAAAAAAAAAAAAAAACCACGCCACTGTGCAGGTGATACAGTTCATCCTGATATCAAGAGCTTCACATATTCTCCTGCCTCGTCCGCTGAAATAAAGTCCTTCTGGACACCGTTATATGCAATGCGAAGCCGAGCTGGGTGAAGTATTCCATACCGAGCGCCCTCAATATCACAAAGTTGACGACGAACCTCATTAAATGCAGCTCGAGCCCGAGCTATCTTAGGTGTGTAATCAGGAAAAACGGAAATAATCAAATTCCTCACTTTAATCTGCTGGAGCTCCCTCGCACGGCGTAAAATATCAACACATTCACTATGATAGTGGAATCTGCACACAATTGCTCATGGTTGTTCATCAGGCTTGGGCTTCGGCTGAAGGGTCCGGTGGGACCGGTCCAAAACCGGCTCCTTCTCCAGACCAAATGCCTCTTTTAACAAGGCCGCTACAGCAGCAGTTGAACATGTATCAGAACCTTCTGGAACTCCCATTATTCGAACGTTATTGCGCCGCGACCTCGTCTCCAAATCCTCACATTTATTCTATAATTGAGCCACAGTCGCAGTGAGAGACTCAATGGTAGATTTCATGTGTGCTATGTCATGTGTAAGTGCGTGCTCCATTTCCCCAACTGTACCCCTCAATGCTGATATGGCGGCTTCAGTAGCAACTTTTTGCTATTGTCATTTTTTCACTGTTGATTTTTTGCAGTTGGAAACTGGAAGCAAGGCATCATTGGCCAGTCAGACAACTCAGAGCAGAGGGTCAGAAATGGAAGATGATGGGGATGATGTAATAAAGGACTGTAATGGTAGGATTATTCCCCGTCTGGTCATCCATAGAGCCCCAACTGTGGTAGAGGTAAAGCTTGGCTTTTTTACTTCCAGAACCAATTTTTTATTTTCTGAGTTGGTGACTTAAGTCAGCAAATTCATTTCTTAAATTATGTTCCTGCTTACATAGCATGGTCTCTGTATTCAGGGTTGAGCTTAAGTTTAAGTTCTGCACAGAATTTAGAATATTAAAATAATGTTGTTTGATAAAGCAGATTTCCCCCCTTTGATCTCAAGTGCAAAACATCCATCCATCCATCCAGCTTCAACCGCTTACTCCATTTCAGGGTCACGGGGGAACCTGGAGCCTATCCCAGGGAGCATTGGGCACAAGGCGGGTTACACCCTGGACAGGGTGCCAGTCCATCGCAGGGCACAATCACATACACATTCACACACACATTCATACACTACGGACACTTTAGACACGCCAATCAGACTACCATACAAGTGTTTGGACTGGGGGAGGAAACCGGAGTACCCGGAGGAAACCCCCAACACACGGGGAGAACATGCAAGCTCCGCACACACATGGCCCCGGCGGGACGCGAACCCCGGAGGTGTGAGGCGGACGTGCTAACCACTAAGCCACCGTGCGCCCCAATTTAAAAAAAAAAATGTCTTAAGAACGTTTATTTCTTAACAATGTAGCATAATATCAATATTTAATGTACATATACATATATACATATATATGTATATGTGTGTGTGTGTGTGTGTGTGTGTGTGTGTGTGTGTGTGTGTGTGTGTGTGTGTGATGTGATAATTTGTGCTCATAGTTTTTGACCTGCACAAGGTTTGAGCAATCAACCTTTGAAAGAATTTACATTGGTTACATGGTACTGGAGCTTTGTGATGAACTGAACTGAGCTCAACAATTACTGTATATAAGAATTAAATTATACTACTGAGGTTTATATGTTTTTACTCCTTCACAATGCCATTTTTTTCATAAATGATAAGTAATTAATTATAATTTCATCATTATAAATAACTTTAAAAAAAAGTTTATTTTAATAACCTTTTATTTGTATTCATTTTGTCATTTGGAAGCACTTCTTGTCTGATTTTAGGTGAACATAAATATTGGCACAAAATAACGAAATGAAACTAAAGAGCAATAGATAAATTTACCTTTATCCTTATTTTTCAACTTCAAAAACACATAGTTATTGTTGTTTCATTGCTGTCTTAACCATATATCTATGTTGTCTCTCTAGAAAGCACCAGACGATGACCAAAAGTCTGACAATAAGTCCGTGGGCTCCAAACATAGCAGGATGTACCTGGAACATCCTGGGCTCTCTCAGAGAACAGCCAGTGCCATGAGTGTTTACAGCACATCTAGGGAAGGTATTACCAAAGATAAGGAGACTAAAGATCTATTACTTATCATTTGATGTTTCTTAATATTTGGGCCTTTCAACAGTGAACAAAAGTAATAAACAAACTATTTAAACATATGCTAGAAAAGTTTCCTTCTCACTGACTTGCATATATACAACATGTACTGTGTGAGTTAAAGCTTTACTGCGTGTGAATACGTTAGAACTCCCAATGGTTTGATTTGAAATACATCAGGCTTAGGCAGACATAAACGCGTGCCTGCAGAGATTAGTATGCTATTATTAATATTTAGCACTGGCTGTGAGTGTGTATTGTCTGGAGTTTAGCACACATTAGGAGTGGTCAAGTATGTTGTGTGTGAAGAAAGCTCTGTTGCCCTACCCTGATTGGTGCTAAGCTTCAGGTTATTTCAAGTGATTGAGGTTAGACTTGGGGCAGTAATCTGTCCTGCTGATGCACAGTGGGTGAAATTACTATAGCTCTGGGAAATGATCAGAAATTAACAACTAATATATAATTTCTAAATTATTTAATGACATGAACATGCGTGGATTTTCTTGGTATTGTGACTTAATAAATGTTGCACAGAATGAAAGTCACTTGTGTTTTATGTTGAATGTGTGGCCATTTAATAATTACAAATTGTCTTCCCTCAGAGTTGGAGGAGGCGCAAAGGCCTTGTCCTCCAGGCTGGTATAAGTTTGCTGACAGATTTTTGAAGTGGGACTGCTGTCCACCCTGGATAATCTTCAAGAAGTGGGTCCATTTTGTAGTGATGGATCCCTTTGTGGACCTGGGCATCACAATTTGTATCGTGCTCAATACACTTTTCATGGCAATGGAGCACTATCCCATGAGTTCAAACTTTGAACACGTGCTCAGTGTTGGCAACTTGGTAGGTATTCTACACAAATAGAATTGTAAATCTGCAAGCAGCTTGTATTGTAGTGTGTATTATTAGAACAAAGATATGAAGAGATCTAATGAAGAGTAAACCTAGCTTGTCAAGGAATTAATGGAACTTGATGGCACTATGCAAAATTTTTTTTTTGTTTTTAAATTAATTTAAAAAAAAAACAACAAAACAATTATTCTCTTCTACGCAGGTGTTCACTGGTATTTTCACGGCAGAAATGGTGTTCAAACTCATTGCCTTGGACCCCTACTACTACTTCCAGGTGGGCTGGAACATATTTGACAGCATCATTGTCTCTCTTAGCCTGGTGGAGTTAGGCCTGGCCAATGTGCAGGGTCTCTCTGTACTCAGATCCTTTCGTTTGGTAAGCCTGCACCATTACCCTGTGACTTCAGGCAATATATTTAAATTGTAATGCTGCTTTCACACCAGGCTTTTTATTTTCAGAAATCATTTTATGTGCTAATATTAAAATAATAATAATAATAATAATAATAATAAATCAGCTCATACCACATGAACACTGTAATTATAACCATAACACGGTTACCAGTCCTAGCTAGTCCTAGCTAATTAACTAGCCTAGCTTGCTATCTAGATTAAATTTATTATTATCAGTAATAAAGATTAAATATAGATTGAATCACTTAAATCAACAGGAGCTGCTTGCTTGACTTCACTGTATGCAGACAAAGTTGAAGTAGGATGTCACATTGTGTACCAGGGAATGTCCTAAAAATAGCTTGATATATAATAAATTTATGTTTTTTATTATATTGCCACATTGGAAAATCAGCAAAAGAAAATTTCCTTGTATATCAATGTACCTTGGGGAACAAAAACATTTCTGTGCAGTACATTTTTGCTGACATTAAATTGTTTGTGTGTGTGTGTGATTGTTTTTTTTTTTCTTTTTGCTGGTTTTGCTGGAGATAGCTTCGGGTCTTTAAGCTGGCTAAATCCTGGCCCACACTCAACATGCTGATCAAAATCATTGGTAACTCTGTGGGTGCTCTGGGGAACCTGACTCTGGTGCTGGCCATCGTTGTCTTCATCTTTGCCGTCGTAGGCATGCAGCTTTTTGGCAAGAGCTACAAGGACTGTGTGTGTAAGATCGCAGAGGACTGCAAACTGCCACGCTGGCATATGAATGATTTTTTCCATTCATTCCTCATTGTCTTCCGCATCCTATGTGGTGAATGGATTGAAACCATGTGGGACTGCATGGAGGTGGCTGGAGCAGGCATGTGCCTTGTGGTTTTCCTTATGGTCATGGTCATAGGAAACCTGGTGGTAAGTACAGTATGTGTCTGTGTGGGGGAAAAATTGCTCTAGATGTTAATTCAGGAGAACTATGTGAGTCTAACGGTCAAATCAGGAATAATACAGAAATCCAGATTTTTATTTACATGAATTCTGACTGCTTACGCAAGTAGCCTATGGTTGTTTTCACACTCGCATTTTTACTGTTGGTGACGTGTGAATGCTATTTTCAAGTCAGGGAGCAGTCTAGAGATCTGATCCCTGGTCCTCTTAAAAACAGTGGACTAATGTTCTTTACAAATGGGGCAGTCAGCTGAGTAAAGTGATTAGTTTAACTTGTCCCAGTACTTCCTGTTTCTGGGAAAGGGTTATTATGGTAATTGATATATAAAACTAGACTTTCATAGCACTGTAATTAGCTCACATTTTGGCACCAGCACTTGATCTGAGAGTGCAGCAAAAAAAAGGCCCGTCTCATGTCAGCCTGCACATAAGATCAGCTCTTTGTTTGTTGTTATTCCTGCACCAAGACATGCCATGCATCCAAAAAGTGCTTTTTTGCAGCATGAGGGTTGTTACACAGGAAAAATAATAAAAACAGCAAACAGATTAACCTAGTGCCTACTATTTTGCAAAAGTGAATACACAAAAGTGACAACATTTCAGAATGGAGCCATGGTTTGGAAGAAATTCTTCTACATGAAAGCAAAGCCACCTCCAAATGAGCGCAGAATCAGTCCTGAGAGTGCACACTAGGAACCAAGTGGGAAAACTGCCTAAAAGTTTCTTGTGTTGTTTAAGAAATATGCTCACTTAACAGTGTCTTGTTTAAATTTGAAGGTTTTGAACCAAGTCAGTTCACTGTAAAACATTGTGGGTGGGTGTAAACAGAAATAACTCATGGAGCATGAAGGTGTGGTTAGTGAATTAAAAAATATGCATAACTCTAGATTAAATTACATATAAAAGCATATGTCATAAGTTGTGTATTATATTGTAAACAGACATGGTACCTAAGAGCATATCCTGATTTCATTATCGTGAACATTGTGAACATTCTTAGTAGGTTTCTAGAGTTCTGGAGACAGACGAAGTAAAACTGACAATGTGTGCAGAAAAACGTGCAGTGTAAGTGTAGAATAAAGGCATACAGATAATACATACAGCAGCTGGGCATACTGCTGAGAGTAAAAGAGGAAATGAAATGCCTTATCTTAGTTAGCTAACAAAAGCAACACCACTCAGCATGAGCAAAAACATGGTTTTGTGTCACGTCGACACATACTCAGATACACACACTCTCCCATAGCACACTGGGACAGAGCACTGTTTCTCTACTCATGCTTCTATTTAAGTCTTATGATTTGATCCAGCAAACAGTGGTTCTGACCTTGGCTATGTGCTAAGACCCAGCTCAAGTGAGCATTTTGGCACACAAGGAGCAAACACACAGACAGCTGAGAAGCACAGCAGCAGAGTCTGGAGGTCTTGATATGCTCCTGCTTCTCGCGCCACGCAGAGCAAATCACATCAGCAGAATCCTCTAACTGACAAGCGACAGAGCAAGCAGGTTCAGCCCAGATACTGACACAGTGTGTTGGATTGGTTATTGGAATGGTATATTTAGTGTACACCTCATCTTTCTCTCCACTATATTGATAAAGGAAGCTGGATTGTAACATGAAAATGTTAGTGGCTTTGTCTGATGTTTAGTCTTTGATGTGCTTTATGAGTTTCTGAATCAATAGGCATTAGTAGAGATAATTTGTTTTGCTGTTCATTGATTTTTTTTTTCTTTATGTTCCTGTTATATTGTTTATAATATGCTTGGGCATGCTGAGTTTATGAAGTTATTATTACATTTACATTTATTCATTTAGCAGACGCTTTTATCCAAAGCGACTTACAAATGAGAGCACACTCACACACCAATGGTAGCCGAGCTGCCATGCAAGGTGCTAGCTTGCCATCGGGGGCAACTTAGGGTTCAGTGTCTTGCCCAAGGACACTTCGGCATGGGATCACCCGGGCCGGGATTCCAACCACCAACCCTACGATTAGTGGATTAGTGGACAACCCGCTCTACCGACTGAGTCACTGCCGCCCTTATCCTAGCCACTGCCACCCTTATGCCGCCCTTATTATCCCTCTAAATATATACTGTATTTATATAAAATTATTATTATTATTACAGTACATGTAATAATAATAATAATAATAATAATAATAATAATAATAATAATAATACTTTTAATTAAATACATATTGTGCAAATATGTGAGGGAATGGCAAAAACTTCATGTGCAAAAATTCTGTACAGTCGATTTTGGTGATTGTTTAACTAAACTTTTTTTCGTTATGTTCCTGTTACATTGTTTATAGTATGTTTGGGCATGCTGAGTTTATGAAGTTATTATTATCTCTCTAAAAATATATTTATATTAAAGTATTATAATTACAGTACATTAAATAATAATAATAATAATAATAATAATAATAATAATAATAATAATAATGGCAACAACAAAAACAACAATAATAATAACAATGATAACAACAACAACAACAACAACAACAATAATAATAATAATAATAATAATAATAATAATGGCAACAACAAAAACAATAATAATAATAACAATGATAACAACAACAACAACAACAATAATAATAATAATAATAATAATAATAATAATAATAATAATAATAATAATAATGATAATAACATGTTTTAATGAAATACATATTGTGCAAATATGTGAGGAAATGGCAAAAACTTAATGTGCAAAAATTCTGTTCAGTTGATTTTGGTGATTGTTTAACTAAAATAAAATGCCTCTCAATCAACTTTATTCCCCAAAATTATCATTCTGCTGTGGACATGATCTACAACTTAAGCAAAGAAATAAGAATCCAGACATGGATTAACTTCGTTTAGAAACTAAAGATAGCTTTCCTACGGAGATCCTGTAGACAGCCTAATATTTACGGACTCCATGTCATAGTAGACAGCACAAAAACCTGATAGCTGTTATGTACACCAGTCACACATTTATTATTTAAAAAATAAACAAAATCAGCTTTCATCATTATAAGGCCAGAGATACCAGATATCCAGTTTGTGAAACATGAAAAAGCTTATCTGTCATAATCAGAAGATGTTAAAATATATTTTTATATGATTCATACATTCTCAAGATTAATCTTAAACTCTCTAAAGTGTTTTCTCTTTGTCAATTTCTTAGGTGCTGAACCTCTTCCTTGCCTTGCTGCTCAGCTCATTCAGCGGGGACAATCTCTCTGCAAGTGATGAAGACGGTGAGATGAACAATCTCCAGATTGCCATCGGCCGCATCACCAGGGGCATTGACTGGGTCAAGTCCTTCATCATTGGCATTGTACAGCAGATACTTTGCAGGAATCCTACTGAGGGTGACACAGGAGGAACAAAATGTGATGATATAGACAAAAAGGAAAGTTTTTCATTAAACCACCTAGATGAAGGGAAGATGGCAGATAGGTTGACCAACTGTCTGGAGGCTCTGGCCCTGAATGTACCAATTGCCAAAGCTGAGTCTGATGTTGAAGATGATGAGTCAGATGATTTATCAGAAGAAGCAAACGCAAACAAAAAGGTGTCATTTATTTTACTACATTTGTTCTTTAAACTCCACCAAGACTAAAAACAATATTGTAATCAGTCACACTGATTTTTGTCTTTGTTCCAAAATTATCCTTTCTCTAATTGATTGTTTTAAAATTATCTGACAAAGAAAGTAGACTTGCCTTGGTTTATGTAAACTTTGGTTTCAACTATAATTCTTTTTTTGGGTCAGGGTGTGCTCAGTGATGGAGAGTCTTCAATGTGTAGCACAGTGGACTATAGACCTCCAGAATCCCCAGCTGAGGAAGAGGAAGAAGAGGAACCAGAGCCTGTTGATCCAGAAGCCTGTTTCACTGAAGGTCTGTCCCTTTGTTATATAATCCACCTTTTATCCTATACTTTAATTACATCTGACATGGTACTATTCATAGTAGACCAATTATTACACAATTAAATGGAGGCAACATCATAGTTTCACTTCTAAAATTTCTTCAAAGGCTTTTCTTTGGTAATTGTTCTCCTGATCGTTTTGTTCCATTTGATAGACTGTGTGAGACGATGTCCATGTTTGAATTTGGACATCACTCAGGGAAGGGGAAAGATTTGGTGGAATCTTCGCAGAACTTGCTACACCATAGTGGAGCATGATTACTTTGAAACCTTCATCATCTTCATGATTCTTCTCAGTAGTGGTGCACTGGTATGTCAGAATCTTTAAAATAATAAATACTTTACTAGCTAAATGTAACAATGTTTAATTTATTGAGAATCAAAAAAAGAATCATCTTGAAGATCTTAAAACATAAAAATAAAATTTTCAATGACTACTGTGAAGTATATAGTATCTGCATTGAAATTAATATGAAAGGCATACAGTGAGGAGTTTAACTCTAGGTCCTTGGCATTTAGGGGGATTATTGTATTAATGCACTGAAATATTTGCTACTATTTTTGTTAGAAAATGAAAACATTACTGTAGAACCTGTTTTGTGTGTGTGTGTGTGTGTGTGTGTGTGTGTGTGTGTGTGTGTGTGTGTGTGTGTGTGTATGTGTGTGTGTGTGTGTGTTGGAAACCTTGGATTTTAACAGAGCTTCAGGGCTCTATTTATTCTTTTGCAGGCACATTTCAACTCTCTTTTAATAAACTTAATAGAAAATGAAAAAAACTAAACAAAACAGTGCAAAACAGTGCTCTTTTCATAAACTTACTGGAAAATGAGAAACAAAATGCAGACTCAAAAGTCCTTTTTTTTCCTTATTAAAGTTCTAGTTCATGCTCCATCTCTCTCTCTCTCTCTCTGGCTCACGGCACCTAGAGAAAGAAAATACCACACATAAGTAAGCTGCCAGTAATAACACAGGTGTGGACAATCATGTGTTACCAGCCAGTTCAACCTGCATCCTCTCTCTGTCCACACCCTCTATACAGCATAACCCCACCAGAGAAAGGAAATCCAGCCAGATACCAATAAGTGATATGTACATTTGCATTCTACATGTAGTGGAGACACTGTAGTGGGACGTGATCATAACAGAGTGTAAAGGGTGCAATGTAGTGCAATGTTAAACTGCGCACAAACCTTCCACTGCATCTCCAGCTCTGACGCGAGGTTTTGGAAGTTCATGGTGCTGCAGCTTTGAGGACAGAAGGTGCATTTTCCGTTTAAAGGCATTAACTGAGATGATCATACTGACCACAGTTTGTCTTTTCCTTGCAGCTCCAAATTACACTCATTTAACATGCTGGTCAGATCAGTTAAAAATGCCAAGTCCAGCAGTCACTGATCATCATTGAGTTGGTAGTATTTTGCATGTTTAACAGCAAAAAGAAACTCCCTTATCTCTGGACAGAGCTCTCAAATCTCTGTAGGAATTTACCCCTACTAAACCATCTCATGTCAGTGTGTAGGAGTTCAGTGTGGTCGCAGAACAAATTACGGGCGTATCGTCCGTGGGGACTGATATTAATGTGCACACTGGGAGCTGAAAAAAGTTAACTCGGTGATTTCGCTCGCTAGTCTTTCGCGCTGGTGCGTTTGATCACACGCGTGGTGAGAGAAAAGACGAGATCTGAGACTGGCTTCCCTGTATATCAACGCTAACATTTTTATTTATTTATTTCTTTTCTTTTTTTTTGAATGGCAGTCTACCCGCACTTCCTTTGCGATCAACCGGTCGATCGCGATCGACGTATTGTGCACCCCTGCCCTAGTAGGTAGTATTGTAAGGTCAGGACCGCCCACCTGGTGGCCAAGCACACAATTGTCACTGCAATCCATTGCTATGAATGCTAAGTCATCTAAATACACAGGAGGCATATGCACTGTGCAGGCAGAGTATTTTGCCTATAAAACATG
Source organism: Noturus placidus (assembly GCA_022414735.1). Lineage (NCBI taxonomy): Eukaryota > Metazoa > Chordata > Actinopteri > Siluriformes > Ictaluridae > Noturus > Noturus placidus. Next base: position 11,357 of record JAFFST010052925.1, read on the forward strand.
TCCATAAACCCAACTGTAACATGGCTGTGGCTCCAAACAATCCACACAATGACAGACTGACCCATCAGCCTTGGAAACCAAGGATTGGAAGCCCTGCTCCAATCAATGTACGACTCCTTGATTATTCCAATCTTAAGCATAGCCTTGAGTTTGTCCTGAACTACATTTTTCTTGTGTTCAGCTAGACAATGTGATGCTCTATGAGGCTTGTGCCAAAGAGTAGATGTGAAAATACAGTGGAAAATTTCCCTTGCATCTTGCCAACCTTTGCTGTGTCATGAATACAATGTCTTGGTCAACCCAGGTGATGATTCAAAAAAGTGCCTATGCAACAGTGTGTGTTCAGCATGCATGGAGGAACTGGTTCTGTACATTTTGTTACATGAAATAAGACCAGAAATAACACAAATCAATACCCTCGTGCACATCTCTCTAATGGCCTGATGAGGTCCATGTCAATGGACCAGCTGAAAATTTGTTTGCAGCTGAAATTAGTAGCATGCTGCACACCATCAGAAATGCTGGCCAAAAAAAACCGCAAGCTATTAGATGATTGAGTGTTTTATCTTGTACCAGATGCCATTCAATAGGAATAGGATGACCTGCATGTAAAATAATTTCCCTGCAGCTCTTTAAGTCTAATAATTGTGTATTCTCTTATTTTGTGTGAGTGTCCTGTGACAATCAATATAATTTATCCTTAATTATTGAAAAATAAGGGTTGGTTAGTGTGACATCAGAACCAAAATTGATGGCTCTGTCACCATCTCCTCAGCCAGAGCAGCAAACACCCCACACTTCACTATACTGTAGCAGGACCCATCCACAATCAAAGTTTTATGTGCTGGATGGTGGGAGTGGTCACAACAGGAGATGGGCTGCAGCAGCTTCTGGAATGCACATCAATCCTCAGCTTGAGCGATTGCTTCAAATTGTGGCCCAGTGCGCAGGTCAAGGAGGGTTGGTGTTGGGTTTGGTCAAGGCTGGCAATAGACTTTGCTGAGTGGGGTGGCTTCCACATTACCATCTGAGTACTCCTACAAGGTGTTGGCCCCACTGTAGAATCCAGTGTGTGTATGTAATGAGGAGGACTTTGGAGGGTCACTTTATTCTTTTGCAGGTGCTTTACAGTGCTCTTTTCATAAACGTACTGGAAAAAAATTCTCCAAAACTACAATCCGAACTACAACTACAATTTTTTTGGAAGGGTTTCAAGAAAAAAGATTCTACTCTCGTCCAAAAACAAACTCAGTTTGTCAGACACTACTGGAATCTCAAATGGGATCGGGTTCTATGGTCATATGAATCCAATATAGAGCTTTTTGGTAATAAACACCAGAGGTGGTTTTGGTGCACACAGAGATAGCCATATGGAAAAGTACCTCATGCCCACGGTTAAATATGGTGGTGGCTTTTTAATGTTTTGGGGCTGTTTTTTTGCCAGAGGACCTGTACATTTTGTTAGGATACAAGATAATAAATGAAAACCTTGTATAATGTTGGACTTTTTAGGTTTAAGTACAATATGTAACATTTAAGAAATAAGTTCATTCAAAATGTGCATTAAAAACAATGGTTACTCATTGCAGTAATTAAAAATGAATTAAAGATTAAGCACTTGTTTTTGAATCTTGCCTTTGCTTCAATTTTATCTAAGAACTTTTATTTCTATAATCACTTTTAATCTTCATTGTACTATATTTTTAATTACTATTTTTTTTATTTTTCCAGGCTTTTGATGACATTTACATTGAGCGTCGCAGGGTGATTAAGATTATCTTGGAATATGCAGACCAAGTCTTCACATATATTTTTGTCGTAGAGATGTTACTGAAATGGGTTGCATATGGTTTCAAGACTTACTTCACTAATGCTTGGTGCTGGCTGGACTTTTTCATCGTTGATGTACGTTTATATTTTTAAAAAAAAATTAGGTAGCAGTGTGTTCATCTGCCTGATTATGTAGTTTATATTTCTATGGTTTTAAAATGAATGTCTTTAATGTCCTTAGCTCAAGTGTTTTTTTATTCATTTTTAGGTGTCACTTATCAGTTTAACGGCAAATCTGTTGGGCTATTCAGAACTGGGGCCAATAAAATCTCTCAGAACTCTTAGGGCGCTTCGACCTTTACGTGCCCTTTCCAGATTTGAAGGAATGAGGGTGAGAACTTATCACAGAGTATAATTTGATATTTTGTAGGTCTTAGTACTCATATTGTATCATCCTTTTTATGACTATACCACACCCTGAGTTCTATGCTTATCATAACCATCTATACAGGTGGTAGTGAACGCATTGCTGGGTGCCATTCCTTCCATCATGAACGTACTCCTGGTTTGTCTAATATTCTGGCTGATCTTCAGTATTATGGGGGTCAACCTGTTTGCTGGAAAATACTACCGCTGCATTAACACCACCACAGAAGAACTTTTACCCATCGAGCAAGTGAACAACATGAGTGATTGCATAGCACTAATGCACACTAATGAAGCACGCTGGGTCAATGTCAAGGTCAACTTTGACAATGTGGGCTTGGGTTACCTTTCCCTGCTACAAGTGGTGAGCTCATGTTTAGGTTTTTCATTTTGAAGTATACAGATTCTTAAGTACATTAAATATATACATTGCATTATAAAATAAAAAACTGCATAATTATTAAGTTTTGCAACAAAACTTTGTTTGTCTTACCTTTATTTCCTTGCTTCAGAGTGTAAATGGTAATTTTAACCTTTTAACAATTTTAACATTTGAACCTTATTAGTGTGTAGTTGTTTTTTTTTTTTTTTTTTTTTTTTTTTTTTAGTAGTCAAATACTGAAAAATACTTTTCTGGGCACAGGCTACATTTAAAGGCTGGATGGACATTATGTATGCTGCAGTGGATTCCAGAGAGGTAACTCACTTGTCTTTAAAAAATCTGTAAACACCTGCATCTTTATATAGCATGGATTATACACTATATATATTTATATATCCATGATTTATATAGAATAATTTAGAATTAATTGACATGCAAAACAGGAACATTAAGTTCATTAATTATGTTTTAGAATTTGTTCATACGTTTCAAACAGTGTGACAAGATCATTTAAATTATTTATTTCTGTTTACTTGCAGGTGGAGGAACAGCCATCATATGAGATTAACATATATATGTATCTGTATTTTGTCATTTTCATCATCTTTGGCTCCTTCTTCACCCTCAACCTCTTCATTGGTGTCATCATTGACAACTTTAATCAGCAAAAGCAAAAGATGAGAACCAGTCCTTTTATCCTAAAAAAGTTGATTTTCCATAGACAGAAAAAATAATTGTGTATTTGTTCTTTATTCTGTACTTTGGTGGGGAAGATCTCTTCATGACAGAGGAGCAGAAAAAATACTACAATGCCATGAAAAAGCTGGGTTCCAAGAAGCCTGTCAAACCCATACCTCGCCCTGCGGTATGCAGAAATCAACAGGAATAAGCAGATCACTTAATATTCTGTTTCATTTACATTCTAAGACTTGACTATTTTTAGACACTACTCATTTCTGTTCTTTCCTAATGGTCATCCATTATGTTCATCACCTTCCAGAATATGATCCAGGGCATGGTGTTTGACTTCATCTCTCAGCAGTTCTTTGACATTTTCATCATGGTGCTCATTTGCCTCAACATGGTTACCATGATGATTGAGACAGATGATCAAAGTTCAGAGAAAGAAGATGTTCTCTACCAGATCAACTTAATCTTCATTGTTATCTTCACTGGGGAGTGCATCCTCAAAATGTTTGCACTGAGACAATACTTTTTCACTATGGGATGGAATGTGTTTGATTTCATCGTTGTCATCCTTTCTATAGCTGGTAGGTTCTGAGCACATCAGTTTTTATTGAGTGTGGTGTATTAAATCATGAGCTGTTGTGTGGTTTAAAGTTGAATAAAAGTATGGTGTTGTCTTAAATTGATTGAATAATTGAGTTCAACATTGATCAACTAAGATTTTGTCCTGCAGCCCCAAATACACAGTGCTACTTCTTTGCGCTACTGTTTGGATGGATTCTTATATATTGTTATTGTCTGTTTTCCCAAAGGACTTATGCTGTCAGACATAATTGAGAAGTACTTTGTGTCCCCCACCCTATTTCGTGTCATCCGCTTGGCTAGAATTGGCCGTGTGCTACGTCTTATCAAAGGAGCAAAGGGCATCAGGACACTTTTATTTGCTCTGATGATGTCGCTTCCTGCCCTGTTCAACATCGGCTTGCTTCTCTTCCTTATCATGTTCATCTTTTCCATTTTTGGCATGTCTAACTTTGCCTATGTGAAAAAGCAGGGTGGCGTTGATGACATTTTTAACTTTGAGACCTTTGGGAATAGCATCCTCTGCCTATTTGAGATCACGACTTCAGCTGGTTGGGACGGGCTACTGATCCCAATGCTAAACAGCGGTCCTCCTGACTGTGACCCTGACATTGAAAATCCTGGAACAGATGTGAGGGGAAACTGTGGCAACCCAGGCATGGGCATAATGTTCTTCTGCAGTTACATTATCATGTGTTTCTTAGTGGTGGTGAACATGTATATTGCTATCATCCTGGAAAACTTCAATGTTGCCCAGGAGGAGAGCAGTGAGCTGCTATGTGAAGATGACTTTGAGATGTTTAATGAGACTTGGGAGAGGTTTGACACAGAAGGCACGCAATTTTTGGACTATGACCATGTGTTTGACTTTGTTGATGCACTGCAAGAACCCTTGCGTATTCACAAACCTAACAGAATCACACTGGTCAATATGGATCTGCCGGTTGTAATAGGAGACAAAATCCACTGTCTAGATATTATGCTGGCTGTCACCCAACAAGTGCTCGGAGACACTATTGAGATGGCAGCCATGAGGGAGAGTATGGAGGCAAAGTTCAAGATGAACAACCCAAGTCCTAAATTCTTCGAGCCCATCATCACCACTCTGAGGAGAAAGGAGGAGGAGCGAGCAGCCATTGTGATCCAACATTCATACCGCAAACATCTCCTCAAACGCTCTATCCGCCATGCCTCCTTCATGCATCGCTCCAAGAAAAGAAAAGTGAGGTGGCAGGAGGATGACAACCCCCCAGAAACAGAGGGTTTGATAGCACGCAAAATGAATGCTCTCTATGGCAGCAATGCAGAGCTGGCTATGGCTCTGGAGCTTCAGTCTAAACCTATGCCAGTCAAACCCACTTCATCTGGTCTCACAGTGCCATTACCCTACCAACGTTCCCAAGGCCGACAGAGAATAGTGCCAGTAGAAGTCAAAAATGATGTAGTTCTCCGTTCTGCACCCACATCTTTGAGGAACTCTTCGAGTTCAGAGGCGGCAGCAGCAAAAGAATCAATAATATAATAGAAAGACAATGTGCAGCATTTTTTGTCTTTTTTTATGCAGAGAATGATGTGTTGAAATGGAGTATCAGCTGCACAAAAAGAAACCATACTGATGCTCTAAAACATACATCACTCTTATAGAGTTATTGATTTGATGTTTATTGGCGTCCAGTTGTGATTTTTTTTTTTTTTTTTAATCACAATAGAATTGTTGTTGTTTTTTTTCCCGCTATCTGTTCTGGAGCTGATTTGTTTTGTTGATCAACCTTTTCCATGCTCAAAAATTAAACACTAATCCTCTAGAAAAGGCTAGAGTAGTCAGACAGTTGATTTCTGTTTCCCTAAAATCTACTGTATTTTTGTGCAGTCATGTTTGCCATGTGAAGCTGTCCACTTCTTGGTATTAAAACAAAAGTTGTTAGAGGATTTTTCACCAAAATGTATTTCCTCACCCTTCACCCTAGAGCTGCTGTAACTCGTCCCTGATTTGACTGGGGCCTCAATTTCCTTTGCACTATTTTTAGACCCCCAGTTCATGGCCTGCCAATTTACAGCATGGAGATAGAAAGAGTAGAAAAGGCTGTGATCAGTTACATGGGAGGCATACTGTCACATTGGGCACTATGTGCAACTGCATAAGGCATACATAACCAATACAGTACATACTACCTGTAGTGTTTATTAAGAATCTCTAAATGCACTCAGTCATTTAAAACTGATTAAGGCTGTTATATAAGTGGTGAAATGTTTTTAAGAATATAAGTTGACCATGCCATTATACCACTATTCTTGTGATCATGACACAAAGCAAACATAAGATTGAGATTCCAAGAGTGTGGCAGAGCTATTTTATGACCATGGGTGCAAGCGGCAACCTGGTGCAGAAGGGTGTGGTTAAAATTAATACATTATCAAGAGGTGAGGCTGTGATATCCATTTAAATAAGCTCTTCTTATTAGTGTCAGCACAATTACAGTATGTTGTTATAATGACATACAATTAAATGCATTTTTTGTCTTCCCATGCTCTTTTTGTGGGAATTTCCTCTTCTCTGTGTTGGCAATATTTATGTGCTTAATTACGCATCAGCTAGCTGGATCAAATTATTCGGTCAGATATAATTAGCAAGCAGTTGGGTGAACTTTTCTTATTAAATACATGACATTCATAGTACATTCACGAAACTAGGTTGTAAGAAATCTGTAAGGACTGTGGCTGAGCCATTCTGCAATTGAGTCTGTGCTAAAATTTCATTGCATCAATAGATTTCAAGTGTTACATCCTCTGTTGGATTTCTTCACCCATGTCCCTACAGGCTCATTAAATTATTTTTTTTAAAGTAAATTTTTCATCACTTAGATAGCAACCAAGTAATAGTGTATGGAAAATGGGACACACACACACACACACAATTAGTTATAGTTATTAGTGCTGGGTTAAAGAATAGAACCTTTAGATGTTTAAAATGAATGTTATTAATAGAATTTTTTTAACAGGTTTGACATTTAACATTAACATTATATTAGTACAATTAGTATAATAAAATCAGTTTGATAGTTCTCGTAGTATTTCATAACACAGAGCCATACTTTTTATGTATGCTTAATGAAGTTGTACTTTGTGTACTTTGTGACCAAATTTGTTTAAAACAACTCATCTTTTTTTGTAATTCATTAATTTATTGTTTTGTAAATGCATTGTGGGACATGCTTATTACACTAAATTTGGACTTTTCTTCTCAAGCTGAGTGACTTTCAGGAATATGTAATAAAAAAAATCATTATAGGTGTTAGGATTAGGTTTAGTTCAATCAGTTTAGATAAAAAAACCATGTTTATATATAAACATGTATAAAGCATGTCAAGTTATGTTTTTTACTTTGTTCACAGCAGCAATATGTAGTTAATATTAACTGGTTGTGACTGTAATGTTATTTTACAATGTTTACAGTTTGTAATGCTATTTTGGACTAAATGTAGCAACTTGATATGTAATTTATACTGTAGGCATTGAATTGAATACATGGCTTGCTGTTTATGTGTTAGAAATCATAATAGGTAGTCAGCTAGATAAATTAATCACCAATCATGGCAAAATATTTTAATTTATTGACAATGTCAAATAGTCTGTATTTGTGATGAAAATAATTTGTTTTTATGTAATGCATCAACTGAAGTACATTTCTGGAAGCTGAACCATACGTCTTAATCTAATTACTAATGTCTTACTCCTGAAAATGTGCAAATTAATACATGAAGCACTTTTGATTTAATTGTTGCAGATAATTTTAGGAGCTCATGACTGCTCATAAAACTGTGTTCAGAATTGTTTTCATATTGCACGAAGAGAAATTTCTGTGCTTTTGGCTTGTATTACCTGTATATACATTATGCATACAGAATGTTAGATACTGTTTTATCCTTTTCCTTCCTTTATATAATTAAAATAATTTTAAATAAAATGTACATTAATTACAATTTTGACTGACATAAATGGTAATGTGATTGATCTGTCTGTATCCTTTCACATACGTGTGGCTTAACTTAAAAACTGCATGTCTCTCTTCTTATAGTATACTTTTATAAGAAATAATACACTATCCTATGAAATGGCATTTTGGCAAGAGAGGATTCTCAGAAAACTTATTTAAGCACTTTTTATCTTTTTAAGCCCTCCTTTGGGTGCTATATACTCCTCCTCTAATAGCTCTAGCTTTTTTACACCTTCTGTTTTCATTTGCAGCAATGGCTGCACCTCACGTAACAAGTGCTAATAACATTGGACTTTAAGCTCTGTTCAGTACATGTTAATATTTTAATTACCGTGATTTTTGCATATTGTAATATACCGCATTTGTCACGCTGGGTTGAATGAAGCGGAAACAAGCGCAGACTGGCTTTTCGCTGATTTATTGGATGAATTCTCAGATCAACACAAATAAGGCAAATACCAACACGATACTCTGAAAAAAGGACTAGGAACAAAAATACTCCAGCTAATAAACATGAAAACAAAACCTGCTTCTCAGGCACATAAACAAGGAACAAAGCCTACTTCTCAGGCTGATTACCTAAACACGGTGACAGGAGTCTAAATACACTCACACACAACGAAAGACAACCATGACATGCTTAACCGGCTCTATATATACTCCCTCAGTGCTCATTAACTAAAATAAGAAACAGGTGCCGGAGTCCATATGTCCCAGAGTGAATCCATGTGACCTGCAGTGCCCGATGGGAAATGGAGTCCACCGCCACACTGGGGTAAAGACACACAAAGTCCCTGCCAGCGCTCGGCCACAAGAGGGTGCCAGATCCATCCAAGGTGCAGTGCCACAGCTGGCCAACAGGGGGAATCGTGACAGATCCCCCCCCCCCAGGGCGCTCCTCCCGGAGTGCTGTCAGACAGAGCCCCTGTTGGCGGTCCCGGTCCCCGGGGAAGAATGTTCCAGACAGAATCCAGGGGCCGAGGCAGTCTTGGCCGGGTAGTCAAGGGCTGGAGCTTCCCTCCCGGAGATGGAGTCCGAGGTGCAGCCTCTGTTGGCTCAGGGACACCTGACGCCTCCCACAGAGGCTCCGGAACACAGGATGCTCTCCCTTTGGTCTATGTCATACTGGATGCTGCCCGGTTAACTCCAGGTTGGACCGTCGCCAGGCCTGGACATAAAAAGGCAGAGGTCACTGGGCTTACCTCTCTCAAAGGCTCGGGGGCCCAGGACGCCGCCTCCGAGGGGACTCTGGAACGCAGGACGACGCCTCCTGCCGGGACTCTGGAACGCAGGACGACGCCTCCTGCCGGGGCACAGGAACGCAGGACGATGCCGCCTGCCGGGGCTCAGGAGCGCAGGACGCCAAAACTGGACGTCAAAACTGGGCTCGTGGACAAAACTGGGCTCGTGGACGAGACGGGGCTCGTGAACAAAACTGGACTCCTGGACGAGACGGGGCTCGTGAACAAAACTGGACTCGTGGATGTGCCTGGGCTCTGCGGCCGGGACGTGGACGTGCCTGGGCTCTGCGGCCGGGACGTGGACGTGCCAGGGCCTTTGGGCGAGCACTGGGGCGAGACGGGGCCTTCAGGCTCGGACGGGACTGAAACTGGGCCCTCGGGCTCGGACGGGACTGAAACTGGGCCCTCGGGCTCGGACGGGACTGAAACTGGACCCTCGGGCTCGGACGGGACTGAGACTGGACTTTCAGACATGGGCACATGGGAAACTGGGCTCGCTGGCTCGGACAGGGACGTAGACTTACTCGTAAACACGGGGCTGAAATCAAAGTCGGTAAACACGTTCGGATTCTGCTGTTGAAAGAGGGCAAACATATGCTTGAGGTCCTCTAGACCCTGGGTGATGCGTTCCTGTAGCGCTGTACCCAGCGGAGTGTCTGCTAGCCCGAGTTGGCTCAGCTCAATAAGCTGGTCGGATTGCCGCTGTAGCCGCGCTGCTGCGGCTTGAAGCTGGCCGCAATCCATGATGTCTGTGCGACTTTCAAGCATGTCCATACGCGGAGCTTGGCTTTTGGGTGTGGGCGTGGGTGAAGAGTGGCTGTCGGCCGTGGGCGGAGCTTGCATCTGCTGGTTCTCCCTTTCATAGTGTTCATAAAACGGTAAGTCTGCCTTGGTTGCCACATTAGCCCCTTTTAATAGCAGGTCCACATTGTATTCCACATCCGAGTCGCAAAATTCTCTCAAAAAGGCTGCCATAAATAACCGACTGATCTCCTGTTCTAGGGACTTGGTGGCGAACCACTGTTGTGCCCAGCTACGCGCTAAGCCAGAGAGTCTAGATATCATAAACCGTACCCATTCAGCTTCCGTGGGCTTAGGATGCGGTAGGCTTGAAAAATATGTCTAACATTCCCTCAAGAAGTACTCAGGGTAGCCGAAAAAACCTTCATACCTTTCCGGTAAATCCACCAAAACCTCCGGGGGAAACTGAATGGAATCCAGCGCTGGAATTCTGGGCGTGGATGTCCGGGGTTTGGTTTTTCTTCTCCGTGCTGGCGCCATGATGGGGTCTGCTGTTTCCTAGTATGGTCTTTCGTTCTGTCA
>JAFFST010052925.1:35662-58385 GCA_022414735.1 Noturus placidus
GTGTGTGTGTGTGTGTGTGTGTGTGTGTAGTTGTATACGGTAATATATATAAATATATCATTTAAATGTATCGTCTAAATTGATCCTGTTTATTTGTTCATGCAGTTAACTGTCTAAAATACTCAATAAATATTTGTTTCTACACGTGAGGTTATTCAGGTAATTTCTCAATGTAGTCTCTGATGATGAAACTATGGGCGTGGCCAGATCCCGGCGACGTCGGCATGCGGTGGTCACGTCTTTACCTGTGTGTGAGATTCACGCCGGAGCTTGGAGGAAATTCCTACTGAAGAATTCTTCTGAAAGAGAAACAGAAAGCACTGGACCTCAGACAGAGAGTGTGAAACACCGCCGAAATGATGATGTACAGCAAAGTTGTTCACAGTTCACGGTTCAAACCGGAAACAAGTCGGTAAGGTCAAGCTCGCGCATAGATGTATGAAATTATTGGATAATTTACACATTTTTAGAATCCTGTTTGACTTGTGCTAAAAGATATTTTAAAGATTTAAAACAAGCTGTCTATATCTTATTCTTATTTCAGAATCCTGTGATTAAATGGGTTTACATGAAGCATGTTATTAATCAAGGTATTCCTTATGTATCATATCATTTTGAATGATCATGTTATCTTCCCATGAGCATATTTCATTTTTCAAATGGTTAATGTTGTGGTTAAACCTGTCATTTATACAATTTCAGAAGAGCTGTAAAGTATTCCCAGGTATAACCTCAAAACCACAGCCCTCTTTGGGTGGGACTGCTAATCCAAATTTAACAAGAAATGCACTCTATAAAGTAACCTTCTGTCTTCAAAAGCTGTTTAACTAAAATAATGGCATTATCAAACTTTTAAAGGGTATAGTTGTAATTTTATACTGAATAATCATGTTGTTCCTAATTAAAAGAAAATATTCTATATACTGGGGAGGGGGACGACGACCCTGTTTGTATGCTGGGTTCCATGCTAGAAGAACTTACTTATTCCAGTTTACCTGTGGTTGGGGAAAAAATCAATTCCACCTATGAAATTAAACAGATTCTTTGGGAATATTTCCTTTATTCATATTTATTACGCATTTTAAATGTGCTCTTTAAAGTATTTCAGTATTCAAATCTAGATATTGCTTTATTTGAAATTATGGTAATGAGTATGGTAATAAATGAGGAATAAATATTTTATAGAATCTGTGTTTTTATCTTTGGGAGTTATAATACATATCTTTAATTATTCAACAGTAATTGTTTTGGTCACATTCAGACAAAAAGTCTTCATATATTTTTCTAATATCTTCAGATATTAGATTTCTGGTAGACATCAGCCACATATTGAGAAATTTCATTACATTACACAAAGGATTATTAATTATAGTTTTAGATAATGGAGATAATTTTATTTTTTTATGCTGCAAAAAGATTTTACTTTCAGCAAGAAGTGATTACTTTTAATATTTTATACAAAAAGTGTTTATCTTTGCTATTAATTTGTTTGTATTTAGTAATAAATGAAAAACACTCACATTACTGAGTCATTTTTGTATTTAAAGGTCATTTTATTATCAGGAGTTCAGTATCAGTGAAACTGTTACAATATCTTAATAGACACCTTCATGAACTTCATATATTTCTTATACAAAACATCTTCAATATGTTTACAGTCCAGGGACATAATGCATGAATAAAGACATACATCATCAATTAATCAACAAACAAACAAATAAAAGAATAAATAAACTAAATAAATACTTTAAATATATATGCTAAAGAAATAAATTAAAAAAGACAACATAATCACAGTTTTATCATTTAACAGACACATACCTTTCTAAATAAAAAAAAATCACTAAAATGAAATAAATAGTGAAAGAAAACTTCGTGTAACAGTTGAAAATGTGTCATGAAACTGAAATACATTGCTAATTTAGCTTTCTATGATGTTGAATAGAGCAACACTGAAAGATTAATACAAAGTGAACTGTTTAACTGCATTTTGATCCAAAGCACTGACAAGTGAAGGAGAATCGAATTCTTATAAAAAAATCTGAGCAGTTGTAGGTTTAGAGTATTTTACAAACGCCAACAGCTTGTCTCTGGCAGTTCTGGGGTTTGAACTCACAACCTTCTGGTCACCACTGCACAACTTCAACTGATTACTGAATGTCGTTTGCAGCACGATTCACAGAGAGAGCAGGGAAAAAGTCGAAGAGCCCGAAGAGTTGAAGCAGCTCTTTTCTGATCCACTCCCAGGCCTCGTTCTTCTCCTGCTGTAAAGATCAATTCTGATATTTTAACATGTCAGCTTCATCAAGTCACATTCACACTGAACATCTTTCTCCCTCTGTCACTGTAAGTGTGAATAAGGGAAGTTGTGAAAATTACTGACCTTGTCGTTCTTGGTGAGGTCTCTTAGTCGTTTGAAGTATAAGGACAATCTTTTGTTCTTTTTCATTTTGTGCTCGAGCTGTGTTTAAACAAATCCAGGATTATAGAAAGAGTACGTTTATGATTGGATCATTCTTTTTCATTTGAGTAAAAATCAGGCTATAAACCACAGCTCTACTTACATATTCATTCCACACCTGGTGGATACATTTTGAGAAAGCATTGATAAATGGAGCACTCACACATGAGCGTAGTCCGTTAGCCTGCAGATCCAGCATATGTAAGAAAGTGTCCAGCTTGTCCTTGTTCCAGGAGACAGAGTCTGAATCTTCCAATAAACGAGAGACCTCGTCCAGAGTCTGAACGATGAACCAGATCTGTTTCTCTGGCTGAGGAAGAAGGATGGAGATGAAGATGAAGGAAGAGTACACACAGGATAACAGGATCAGAACAACAGGTTGTGTATGTGAACAGAATCATTGATATATTAACCTGAGAATGGCTTTGGTTAAAGAACCAGTGATGCCAGTTCTCTGGGATGGAGGAGTTGACGCTGACTTCCTCTCCCTGTAGTTACAAAAACACAGAATATTACAATATTACGTACATTTTCCACAAACACAACGCACTGAGAGAGAGAGAGAGAGAGAGAGAGAGAGAGAGAGAGAGAGAGAGAGAGAGAGAGAGAGAGAGAGATAGATAGAGTGCCAATACATGCAGAGATAGATAGATAGATAGATAGATAGATAGATAGATAGATAGATAGATAGATAGATAGATAGATAGATAGATAGATGACTAAGACTCACCATTTCTCTAAGCAGTGCTAAACATTCCCCATGATGCTGCTTGAATTTAGGATTGATCCATCGACAGCTGAAGCCAGAGCTCACACTGCACAGAGTCACAATGACACAAAGGTGCACCAAACGTAGAAACATTTTATTCCCAGTATTCACACTCTACTTTCCTGTACAGCAGACTGTTACTCCTAATACAAGTGTGAAGTGCTCTACACTTTACTATCTCCATCTTCTGAAGTGTTAATACTCAGTATTTATAGGCAACAAGTCAAATGTACAATGTAAAGAAAGTTATACGAATCGAAATTTCACTTTCTGGACCATACACCATGACACCAAATACCACTGTAACTATGCATATCACATACCGCTAGGGTGTGTGTGTGTGTGTGTGTGTGTAGTTGTATACGGTTATATATCTAAATATATCATTTAAATGTATCGTCTAAATTGATCCTGTTTATTTGTTCATGCAGTTAACTGTCTAAAATACTCAATAAATATTTGTTTCTACACGTGAGGTTATTCAGGTAATTTCTCAATGTAGTCTCTGATGATGAAACTATGGGCGTGGCCAGATCCCGGCGACGTCGGCATGCGGTGGTCACGTCTTTACCTGTGTGTGAGATTCACGCCGGAGCTTGGAGGAAATTCCTACTGAAGAATTCTTCTGAAAGAGAAACAGAAAGCACTGGACCTCAGACAGAGAGTGTGAAACACCGCCGAAATGATGATGTACAGCAAAGTTGTTCACAGTTCACGGTTCAAACCGGAAACAAGTCGGTAAGGTCAAGCTCGCGCATAGATAATAAAAAGTAATAGAAGTTAGTCACACTCAGTGTTTGTTGTTGAGCCGGGGCAATTAAGTTTGTTACAATTACATTTATACCTTAACTATTTCCTGAATAATACATGTAACTACTTGTATTACAGCAAATGTATAATGTCAACCCGTATATATTCCAGCATCAGGTAGATAAAGGAACACGTTTATGTTTTCATGAACTTGCCTTGTGTGTGTGTGATTAGATAGGATTAGAGTGTGACATTGTAATTGTTTTTCAGCATAATTATTTTACAACTATCCCATATTTGTTACAAATGTTTAATAAACAAGCACACAAAAAATATGTATAAACAAATATTTATAAACAAATGTTTAATTATAAAATTGTACAAGCAACATACGTTTAAACACCTAATATTTTTTGGCATAAATCTAGAAAAAAAAGTGTTGTATATGAAAATATGTCAGTCAAACAACCATCACCTGAAGAATTTGTCCAATTGCTTTTTGTACTGCAAAAGCCAATGCAATATATTTGCAATTCTCTTATTCAGTGCGTTTACATGGACAACAATAATCCACTCTTAATCTAATTAAGACCATACTTTGATTAAGAAACTACCATGTAAACAACAACAACTTAATCTAATTAAGGTCATAATGTAATTAAGCTCTAATCGAATTAAGACAGGTGGAGTACTCCTGTTTTAGTCGCACTATGGACGTGTATTACAGACATGTAAACACCTTAATCACATTATGAACGTCGTGTGAGAATTTTCACCGCATTTTGCGACAGGACACGATCACACACGCCAGTTTTCCATTTCTGGCGAACAAGAGAGTTCAGCGCCGTCCCAAACCGCATACTTTCCTACTATAGGCCTGTAGTGGGGAAAAAATATATGTATCTTGCCTACTATATAGTCAGTAAGTATGCGGTTTGAGACGCAGCCCATGGCTTCAAGCGGTTGTCTATTAGCACGTACAGCATGACAAATAATAAACTGCACTTAAAGAGTTCATAAAATATTTTTATAAAAACACCCAAAACTGTATACGGTACCATAACGAAGACAAACTGTATGTTGATACGTGAAATTCTGGAGGGACGCTGGACGGCATGGCGCGGTGACGTTATGACGCGGGCTCTTAATCTAATTATGATCTATAACATGTAAAACATGAACATGACAGGAGTATTCTAAAACTGACTCATGTAAACACCTTAATCACATTATTATCTTAATCAGAGTAAGGTCAGTAATTTAATTACTGCTGTCCATGTAAACGTAACAATAGTTCACATAAAAATGAAAGTTCTGTCATCGTCTGCTCACCCTCAGGTTGTTGTTACTGACAGACTTTTCATTTTCAGGTTTTCTTTGGTAAAAGGAAATACTTAAAATCCAAACAAACCTGTTTGTTTGTTTTTTTTTCTTTCTGCGTATGCTGGATGATCATCACCGGTCTGCAAGTCAGACATCAGACTTGCCTGCTTCCTGATATGTGTCTGTAAAACACATTGGTGTTAACTTCTCCAAAAGAAAGATTTATAATTAACAAAAGCTGTTACATGTAGTGTGAACAATCTGCACCCTGAAGCTCGTCCAAGTATAATTAGCCTTCTGAATCTTATCCATGGATTTGTAAGATGGTCAGGCACAGGCGACATTCCACTTCAGAGGAGTCCATGAACTCCACAATATTTTTACTGCTTCAAAAAGAAATATAGATGAATGAATTGTTGCATTGCAAGACCCAAATAATAATATTTTTAAGCTATCAAAAAGATAATGGGGGGGGGGGGTTAAGGCAAGTATTGTTTTGTGCAAAAATGTTAATGATCCTGTAAATTGATTAAGTCTTTTCTGTGATCAATATGATAATACAATGATGCAATAATTGAGCACAGAGCTGAGGTCAAGAATCCTTGTACGCAAATATATGCCAGGTCCAAAAGAAATACAACGGACTATCAATTAACACATTATCATTGAGCAGAGATGTAACATTTGCAGGGAAGAGACAAAGACACAAACAGTGCTATTTAGTATAGAAAGCAATACTAAAATAATTAAATAGATCACTTACAATATAGTACAATATAAATATAATAAATAATATATGTAATATATAATTTATACAATATAAAACACTAAAGCTAAGAATAAACATAAACCAAAGATCAGAAACAACAGAAAAGAAAGACAAACGTAAGACAAGGAGTGCAGTGCAAGCTGTGGCTACACACATATGTGCTCGTGAACGTGATGATACAGGTGCAGGTGGTCATGTGATCATGACCCAGTGAGGTGCAGTGCCTGCTGGGAACTGTAGTGTGTAGGACCTGTAGTTCCTTCTCTGATATTACATGCCATCAGGTATATTCTTGAATCGTGTTAAATATCAAAAAATCAAAAAAGTGTGCGTCATACCTGACACCTACATGAACACTTTACAGTTGGTTATATGACTGTAAGTCATTCCCTTCACATGCTATTGAAGTTAGAAACTTGTTTAACAATGTCGTATGTAACTTTAGAGACGGTCCCTTAATTTCCGCATATATGTGAATATCGAACGTCCAACGTTAAGCCAACTTTGTACCAGTCTCTGATTGCTATAACCTGATGCACAGTCTGTGGTTAATAAAGGGTTGAATGAGATTGCGCAACACGAACGCTCGTCAACAGGAAGCGCGTGACAAGTTCCCATAATGCCTCAGTGTAGTCTCAGCTGAGTGGAGAGATTCCGGCTGACTCCTGTGTCTTCCGCCTAGTGCTCTGCTCCTCATAATTAACTGATCTGACAGCATTAAACCTGAGGTAAAGGAGATCCGCTCACAGCATGGTAAGTGCTGAATTTAATTACATATAAAATATATGTTTCTTATACGTTTTTTTGTGTATGTGTAGTTAGCCAGCTAACCTTCATGTACGCTGATAAACATTAAGATACTGCACCATCCGTGACTACAAACAAACAAACAAACACGCTCACTTCAGTCACGCTTCAATGTGTGCGTTTTGTAATGTGTTTATAAGATATGCATAATGTATACACTGTCTTAAAGCTAGCAGCATGTTGTTTAGAATTTTCTCAAACACACGCGGGTACATTGTATAGGCTACGGATACTTTATAGTTCTCGACATGGCTTGTGATTGGTTGTGGAGTCGTGTTACATTGGTGCAACTGAACTGTAAACTTTCACAGCTTTATCTTTTGTTTCTAAGCTCCAGTGGTCAGTCGTTGGTGTGAGCGAACAGGCCTCCAGTGTATATATACTATACTATAAACTACTCTTCTTCCATGTAGATTTTTCATACTCTTACAACTCGTATGTGCCTTCTCCTGTTCGTGATTGGTTAACTGTCTTTAGGAGTGAACTGTTAACCAATCCCAGAGCAGGAGGCGGGACATGCCTAGCCAATCTTAGCCCAAGGAATTCAATACAGGTGGAGGAAAAATACGCGATTGTGAAACAGCTTCTCGTTACCATTAACTCACACAGAAATTTTCCAGAAAGATCTAACGTTCTGAATTAACTTCATCCCATCTTTCAACCTGATTCCTTATACTCATTAGAATGTCCTGTATGTGATCAATTGAAGTGCATAGGGAGAGTTAATTTTGTGCAATGTTTGCTTTTTTCCCCCCTCCTCAGTGTGTCAAGTGGGATTAAGAAGGAACTGAGAGGAGACATGCTCGCCACACAGCTCCCTGACTCTGTCCTAGAGGCCAAAAATGTCATACAGGTTAGTATAGGGAGATCTTAAAAAAAACTGTTGATCTTTCTTTCTTTAATTATGCGTAAGCGTTCTTCTTTTTATACCTAAACATTAATTTTCAGTCCTAGAGATTCACACGCTGCTGGTGTTTTGATTCTCAGTAACACCCTTGTTCTACTGACACATTCAGTACATTTACATGAACAACAATAATCTAATCATGACCTGATTAAGAAACTAGCATGTAATTAGCAATTTCTAATGAACTTAATCAGATTAAAGTCATACACAGATTGAATTAATACCTGTGGAGTATTCCTGTTTTTAGTCGAATTATCGACGTGTGCTACAGGCATGTACACACCTTAATCACACTATTAATGTGGGAGTTTTCACCGCATTTTGCGACAGGGCACATACACATGTGGCAGTGCTGAACCGCTTGATGGTAAACGAGAGAGCATGGCTGCGTCCAAAACCCTGTACTTACCTGCTATATAGTAGGAGAAATACTTGTATCTGACCTACTATATAAGTACGTGGTTTGGGACACAGCCCACGGCTTCAAGCGGTCGTATATTACTAGTCCAGGCTCTTATCTCAAAACCGGACTACTGCAACTTTCTACTTTCGGGCCTCCCAGCCAGCTCCATCAGACCCCTACAGATGATTCAGAATGCTGTAGAACGCCTGGTCTTCAACCAGCCCAAGAGAACCCATGTCACACCCCTCTTCATCTCCCTCCACTGGCTTCCTGTAGCCGCCCGAATCAAATTCAAGGCCTTGATGCTCATGTACAAGACCCTGTCTGGAACAGCACCCTCCTACCTCAACTCTCTGCTGAAGGCTTATGTTCCCACACGCAATCTGCGATCGATTAGCGACCGATGTTTAGTAGTTCCTACTCAGTGTGGCACAAGGTCCCTTTCCAAAACCTTCACACTAGCTGTTCCTCAGTGGTGGAATGAACCTCCAACCTCAATCTGGACTGCAGATTCACTCACCATCTTCAAGAAACAGCTAAAGCCACCTCTTCCGTCAACACCTAACCAACTCATAAAAAAAAAAAAGCACTTGCACCTCTACTCTGCGCACGTTTCTTCTTCTAGTACTCAATTAATGGATCTTGTATAGTAGCATTACTTGTTGTTCTCTGCTTGTATCTCTCATTTGTAAGTCGCTTTGGATAAAAGCGTCTGCTAAGTGAATAAATGTAAATGTATATTTGCACGTACAGCATGACAATTACCGTTCTTGATGCTTTTATAAAGATTAAAATTAACCCCACGAACCTGAATATGGTACCATAATGAAGATGAACTGTATGTCGATACGTGAAATTCTGGAGGGGACGGCATGGCGCAATGACGTGTTGTTTGTCGATCTATGTTGTAAAATGGGAAGATGAAAGGAGTATTCTAAAAGCTACTCATGTAAACACCTTATTCACAATAAGGTCAAGGATTAGATTACTGCTGTCCATGTAAATGTAGTCATTGGTGCAGTGCCTCAGAAGGTCAAAGGTTTGTCTCAGTGTGACAGGAGATAAGAATTCCAGTTTTCTGGCAATGTATGGTTTGCGGTTAGGATTAGGGCAGGACTGAAGGCGAACAGCTGTTACCTATGAAGGCTTAAACATTAATGATTAGTTTATGGCTATATATAAGGCACGTCATTATGAAGGGTTGTTTTGTTTTGTACCACTGATTCAAGTTACTGGTTTGATTTCGCACCACAGAGTCAGAACAGAAGAGATATTTCAGTCTTGGAAATTAATGCAAAATCAAGCAAACGCCACAATATTCAGAGGTGATTACAATTTAAAATAATGACCTCAGATTTGGGCCAAGACACATCATGTGATGTCATCACAACGTGCATTCAGACAAAGCCACCTTCGGTTTATGTGCGTCCAACATGGGTACGTCTAAAAGGTCTAATTTACCGACAAACATCACTGCGAAAGACCATGCAAAACAATTTTATGGCACTGTAATTGTGCATATTTTTGTAGTTTTTTGCAAGAAAAGCAAAAAACACATTGCAAGTTGCATTGCAAATTTTAGAGGGGGGGGGGCACAGCAAAATCTCAAGCTAAATTGAGACTTGTTCTGAACTTGAAGCAGAGCGTAAACTCGTACTTTACTGATGAACTGTCAGTTAGCATTCTGTTTTCATTGTCACTTTATAATTGCTTTCAACAGGCCATGTTGTCACTTTACTAATCAGATCAGAGAGGGTAAATGGAGCAAAAAAATCTATAATTGTTAACTTTTCTGAATGAACTTAGTAATTGGCAGAAACAAGTTGTGATGGATGATCTACTGAGCTGTTTCATGTTTAAAATAAATAAATAGTCACTGAACTACTGCAAGCTTTTATGCCTCCACCACAGAGTGGGTTAGGAATTATGTTTTTTGGAGGGTTTAGTGTGATATCTCTTGAACAAGATGTGGCTGAAAGTTTGTAGGATTTATATGGAATTGTGATTGAAACTGGGAGCACAGTGGATAAGTTAGCACATGTGCCTTGCACTGTCTGGGTTGGGGGCTTGATTTCCTGCTCCACCCTGTTTTGGGGAGCTTTCATGTTTTCCCTGTGCTTTGATTGTTTCCTCTGTGTATTCTGGTTTCATCCCCCAATCCAAAGACCTGCATTGTAGGGTTATAGTCATCTCTAAATTTAACTGTAGTGTGTGATTGTGCTCTGTGATAGGTCGGCACCCCATCCAGGGTGTGCCCCGAGTCCCCCGGGTTAGGCTCCTCCATGACCCTGTGTAGAATAAGTGGTACAGCAAATGAATGGTTGTAAACAGCAGATGAACTAATTAGTTTTTGCGATTGATGCAAATTGGGTCAGAGTCCCAGCAAGGCAAAATGTCTGGAATAGTTTTTCTCCAATAGCTTCTTTGAAGTGTATGGCAGGGTCGGCCTGGCATGCAAATTAGTACATCAAGTAGACTTGCTGGTGAATGAGGCATCCCTGTCAACACCATTGGTGTGGAGTTCAACTGGTTTTTTGGGGGGTTTTTTCCATACAGTACATTGACCAGTTCTGCTACAGTATTTTTCATGTACTTGGTTTAGTCGGCTGAAATACTTTGCTGGATCGAAACTTTGTATCCTTCCTCAGTGTCATTGAGCATGTCAGCTGGATCAGGATGGGTTCCCTTTTGAGTCTGGTTACATGCGAGGTTTCTTCCTAGTATTGTCTCGGAGTTTTTCCTTGCCAGAGTCACCTCTGGCTTGTTCATTAGGGATAAAGTCTTAATTTATATCCTGAATTTATATATTTCTGTAAAGTTGCTTTAGGACAATGTCCATTGTTAAGTGCTATACAAATAAAACTGAGTTGAAGTTTAAAACTTGAAATATGCACAGAAGCACCGGGGAAAACACCACAACCTTGCCTAGTAGTTCTCTCACTCAGTTCTCAGGGCATGTTCCTATGTGTAGTCAGTCAGCTGACATCATGTGACACGCCAGCCTGTCACTGTGGATCAAATTCATGTGGCAAGGCCTTAACTGGTCATCACTTCCACCCTGCTTCTTGCTGAACAAAACAGGTTAAAGGCAGGATGGACATGTAATCTGTATGAGGACCAGTAAAACAGCTCTTCCTACCACATGTTCAGATAACAATGGCAGAAAAATAAGAGCTGCTGTGAGTGTACAGTGGGGGGAAGGAAGTATTGAACTTGGAAATATTTTTACAAAAAAAAAATTGTTGACAAGACCTTTTCAACCTCTTTGTTGTGAAAAATATTGATGGATACAGATGTATTTTAAAACGTCTGAATTTTCCCCTAAGCACCATTGGGGTCATTATCCGCAAGTAGAAGCAACATCACTCTGTCTCCAACCGGACACGCACAGGAGCTTCTCGTAAGATTTCTGACCAGGGAGTCAGAATAGTAGCCCAAGAGCCAAGGACCACTCAAAGATCTCCATAAACACTTGGAGGCAGCAGGTGTCATCGTCACAGAGAAAATGCACAACACTGCTCACTCTCACCCCGCAAGACCCCATTACTAAAGAAAAGGCATGTCGAAGCTTGTTTAAGGTTTACTACAACCCATTTGGGCAAGTCTGAAACACTGGGAGAGTGTAGTCTGGTCAAACAAGAGCAACGTTGAACTTTTTGTCTGTCATACTACGCACCATGTTTGGAGAAGAAATGGCACTGCACATCTCCCTAAAAACACTACACCAACAGTGAAGTGTGGAGGCGGAAGCATCATGGTGTGTGGCTGTTTTTCATCACAAACTTATAATTGAAGGAACGACGAATGGAGCTTTTTACTGGGTGATTCTTGAAGAATCTGCTGCAATCCACCAGGATGATGATGAGACATGGCTGGACCTTCCAGCAGGACAACGATCCAAAACATACAGCAAAGGAAACTCTCAATTGGTTTTAGAGGACATGAATCAAGGTGTTAGAATGGACCAGTCAATCACCTGACTCTAATCCAATTGAACAAGATTTAAAGACAAGATGTTTAGAAGAATGGACCAAAATCACACCTGAATACTGCGGCCCATCACTTTCTTCATACAGGAAGTGTGTTGAAACGGTTATTACAGACAAAGGCTTCTCCACTAAGTATTAAATACATTTCAGTTAGTGTGTTCAATACTTTTTTCCCTGTGTCACTTTACTTTATTACACAACTTCATTTATGGACATTAATGTTGTGAATTCTTTATATTTCTTGAGTTAATACTGATGTCTGGGGAAAATTTCATGTGAATAGCCTCATTGGAAATATATTTACTGGGGGAAAAAATGTTGACTCGTTCAATACTTTCTTTCAATACTGTGTTTCTTCCTGTTCTAAAGTGAGTTGTGTTAGACTGGTTTGGTTTTATTACATGGGTATGAAAAGTCTGCGATTTTCAGGCATGTGTTTCCAGACCTGGGAAAACTATGGAAATTTCAAAAACATTTCTGAATCAGATTTCTGTTGTTGTTTTTCTTATTCACTGCACTAACACAACCTTCTCATGCAAATCACATTTGATCTTTGAATATGACTTGATGTAGGTAGTTTTAATTAAAAAATTAGACAACTGGAAAAAAAACATTTTCATGATAAAAAGCCAAGCTACCTTTTAATTGAAGAATTACTTTGTGCATGACTATGCAAATTGTTGAGGTGGTTATAATATCATCCCAGGCTAGATGTAGCTGTTGTAGTGTTAATTCAATCAATGATTATCCCATACAATTACCAACTTGTGGTTACATTCCTTTCATGCTATCCTTTCATTTGCTATCTCACTTTCTTGAGCTTCATCTACTCCCTGATGGAAAAACAGCCAATTAGATTAAACAGTAGTGAAATGGCGATGTTTGTTTCATCTTTGTATTTGTTTAATTCTGGCCCATCTCCTCTGCAGTGGATTAAAGAGAAGATAGCACAGACACTGAAGACGCTGCAGAAGCGCTACGTGACCACAGATGCACCGGTGACCAGCGAAGACTCCGAGGCCAACCAGCTCTGTTGTGCTCTGGAAGCCATGTTCATTCATGGCCTCCGGAGTAAACACATCCGCGCAGATGGGGCAGGAGCACGCAACCGCAAAGGAGGCTCACTTCCTCAGCCTGTCTTCTGGAACCTGCTTAAAACAATCACTCACAGGCATGTCATAGGTTTCCTGGCCCCAATTGACCTAGTCATTGCTGTTCAACTGCCTTTAGTCTGCAAATCAACAATATTTTGACGTTGAGAGGCCTTTCTGTCCAGAATGTTCAATGAGGAAATGTTTCCAAGATCATAGGGTAAATTTGTGACTAGGATTGTGACAAGCTGTAGGATTAGCTGAGTCATGTTATTTGGAGAACTGTCTCCAGCACTGGTCAAGTGATTCTACTCTGCATTATTTAGACCTATGGGACAGTTTTGGCCCTTAGACTCATTTATTGGCATTTTGTTCTGTTATCTTACTTTGATACTGATTGACTACTTGAGTCAATCAGTTCTTGTTATTGCTGTCAGGTGAAATCCTCCTCTTTAGTCAAAGACTAATCAAGCTCAAATAGTGCAGGTTTTTGTCTTACTTGGATATGTCATTAGTAATTGCTATGTAATTTGGTTTAGACAGAACTTGTCATATAACAAACTTGTATTTATGTTGAACTAGTGCCTGAAAAACTGTGAGTTCAGTTTCTCAGAAGGTCACTTTTGGCCTTTTGAGGTAAAACAGCTCCAGAGGTCTTGTATCATAGCCAGTCCCTTTGATCTTTGATTCCTGTGTGTTCAACATGAGTACAGCTAAAAGGTCTCATTTACAACAAACGTTGCTGCGAAAGAACATGCAAAACAATTTCGTGCAATTGCAAGATCACAAATTCAAGTAGTTTTCTGCAAAAAAACTACAAACTCAGAAACAAGTTCCATCGCAAATTTAGGAAAAAGTCACCGCAAAATCAAGCATTTTTGACTGCAACATTTACAAAAAACTAGTAGCTAACTTTGAGCACAGGTTCCTTTCAAGTTAAGATGTATGGAAAGGAAAACCAAGTTTCCCCTTGGAGATTCAATAAAGTATACTTAAAGTAATTTATTTATATATATATTGTGTGTGTGTGTGTGTATATGTATGTGTATGTGTATATATATATATATGTATATGTGTATGTATATATGTATGTGTGTGTGTGTGTGTATATATATATATGTATGTATATATGTGTGTGTGTGTGTGTGTGTGTGTGTGTATATATGTATGTATATCTCATTGGAAGTGTTGTGTTTACACCTTGAGACCCATCTTACTCGTTTTTTAGTGAATTAGCGATGAGCTAATGAGCCTCTTTACTGCAAAGGACCCAAACAGTTCTGAGCAAGCAAACACTCCAATGGAATTTTCATATGAACAGTTAAGCCTAGAATGCTTTCCAACTATTTTGTCGTGATTAGCTGGTGGGTTGGATTGCTGGATGTAGGTATTCAGTCTTTTCTTTCAGTGTGTGGTTAAAAATTGAGACGCTTTCATCAATTTACATCTGGACTGAAAGTAAAATGAAAAGAAGGGAAGGGATGAGAAACTGTTAATTGAATAGTTTGGATTTACTGCCATTTACGTTTAATACTGCATATATAGTATACATGTACTGCCAGGCAAAAACACCATATTTAACTGAATGGCAGTCCAGGAAGTGATATCACTCATAATATAAATAAACAGTGACCACATGAACACTGCTACCAAAGTAACATAATTTTCTCTATTTCCCTCTGAGGTGTAAAATGAATAATTGTAATGCGTTTGAGATTAGTTTGAATGTGCTGCTCATCACATGCAGTTTCAATTTGTACAACTGTCTCATATTTATTATGAACCTGGATGCCTGGATAGATTTTTTTTGTAACATTACTGCATTTTCTAGCTTTGACTGAGCAGTGCTCAATAATGAAAAAGAAACCATATCTCTGCTGATTTGATTTGTTACCAGACATTTAAAAGGGTTCAGATGAAATCACCTTAACATTCGTTTTGTCTTTCAGAGACGTGATTCTGGAGCTAGAGGGCCTGAGCTTCATCAACTCCGACGTAGGCCGGTGCAGGGCATGGGTACGTTTGGCACTGAATGATGGACTGTTGGAGTGCTACCTGATTTCGCTTCTCCGCGAGGGCACCAAGCTGGGGGCCCACTACCAGCCTGGTGCACTGCTCCTTGACCCTGAGGAGCGTGAGGTGCTACTCAGCCTTCTGCAAGGCCTGGCCTCGCTTGCTTTCCAGCTCTCCTACAAATCTGCAATGCTCAATGAGTGGACCACCACACCGCTGGCACTTGCCGGTCTATGTCCACTGTTCCCTACTGATGATTTGGGGCCTCCCTCTTCACGCAGAAAATCCTGGGATACAGCCTCACAGTCATCTGGATCCGGGGGCTCGGGGAGAGGTCATGAAGGCAGGACGCCCTCAGACCTCAGCCTGGACACAGCTGGCTCTTGCCATCTCTCTTCCAGCTTTGGCTCGGAAAGAGAGAGCTGGAGCTGCCAAACAGAGAACAAGAGCGCACTTGGAGAGTGAGTAAGCCAAAGCATACATTTGGGTGGGGATAATAGAAATAACTTGGAGAAATGTTTAAATAAAACCTGGGTGGGCAGATGAATGTTGTGGGTTTCTTGTAAGGTTTAAAACATGAAAGTTATACTTTTGAAAGTTAGTCCTTTAAGTGTTTTATGACTAGATTGAATGTAGTATTTATTGCTAGTCTTTCTTTCTTTGTTACAGATGTTTCTGAAATCCTTTTTAATTATATTGACTCCGTCATCTGAAATGTCTGTCTGTTGTTTCAGAACGAGTAGCTCCTCTAGCCAAGATATAATAAAAGACCTTGATGTGCTTAGCCCTGCTGCGGACGGAATGATCGAGTCCTCTCCTCACAGCAGTAGTGATGATGATGACTCTAACAAACAGGATATACACCAAAGGCTTGAATGTTCCACGAATTCATCTATCCCCAACACACACTCGGTTGTTTTGGAGAAAGAGCCACTAGGAGAGGATTTAGCAGAGCCTACAACTGCCCTTGTAAATAGAAGACCAATAGATGTTGAGTCTTGCATCGTAGAAGATCAGAAGCAGGATGAAGACTCTCCTGCTGTTTCCTTTGATAATTCCACCCCTATGTTAACCTGTCAGGTTCTGACTTCTGACTCCTTGGCTCCTGACACTATTGCTCCATTGATTTCTAGTGACGTTGTGCTGGTAAAGAACTCTGAGAATGCTTCTTTCCTTCACACTTCTAATGCTCTGAGCAGACAAACCTCTGCAGGCTCTGTCTGTTCTCACCATGTAAGTTTCTTAAGTCTCCCACTATCTAATCCACAAACCGTTCACACTCTCATTCTATAGATCATCGACTGCTGAAAATAGTTGGTGCACATTGTTGTAATTGAATGGAACTGAATGCATGTTAATGAGACCATCTCACTCATGTTTCTCAGAAATCCAGGTCCTGGATCTCAGAGGAGGATATTTATAAGCCAGATACTTATGCGAGTGGAGATTCTGAAGAGCCTGATGTTGTAGAATTTGCCCAGCTTAATGGAACGGTATCTCCTGTTGCTGAACCTGAATCCCACCAATCTCCACCTAGTGTGGTTCGTCGTAGACAGATTGGTAAGTGGATAATGACATTAAATATAAGATGTCCACCTATTATACAACTATTCTAAAGCTTATTCTCCCAAATTACTATTTTACTCAAGCAGTCAAATCCTAGTGTTGTTGCCCTGACACTAAAAATGCTTCTTATTGATTACATTACAACTCCTGTTGATTACATGGAATGTTGATTACATTACAGCTCCGGTTAATTCTTATCTATTGCCCTGTCAGTGGATATCTGCATTTTCATCTGATTTATGCTCAGCACGCTAATATTCTCTAATCTTGCTCATGTTGATGAAGAGAATTTGGCCTCTGTTCCACCTCAAATTTATACTCCAATGAAACAGGAAGTGGATGACCACTAAAGAGTTCCTAAACTCTCTGAATATTAATCGGGGAACAGGCTTTAGTTGCATTTGTAAGGGTGCCAGTAATTGACGTATAGGTTTGTTAAAATGCGTTTTTATTTTCTTAAAATAAATGTACATTATTTATATTTAAGATTCTCTCCAATTGTTTTGTGTGAAATCAATCTATAAAATTATATACAAGTAATGAAACCGTTCTCCAAGTATAGCTGACTTTGTGGAACAAAATGTCACACTGAGCTACATGAGAAGGAACTGCTTCTCATTCACTAATGAGAATGCAAATGCTATGTGACTCCTGCTGTGTGACATTGATCATGTGTCTAAAGTAGGGAAGTGGCTCTGGCGCCGACTCGCACATTACTGTTGCCTGCACTGTCTTTAGCAGCCTTAGGAATGTGTGAGCTGGCGATTTGTCCTGTTTCTGTGCACGTGTTAGAAAAACCTGATGATTAGCATAATTTGGGGAACTTAAAAACACAAGTACCTTTCTCAGACCAGTGGTTTACATTATATTTTTATCCACGTAGTCATGTTCCCTGTTGACAAGCTTCTCTTTAATCTCTGGTTTATCTAGCCCTTCCTCTTAAAAAAGGTCTGGACATTGTTATTGGATGTCATTTTTTTTTAAATGTATATAAATATTGTTAAGGTGTCATGGACCAGCAGAATCCATCTTATCAGGTCTAGGAGGAATTACTAATTGCCTGTCCATGTCCATCATGTTAGCTCTCACCCTCTTTAGGTGTTCTAGCGCATGTGTTTTAAGTTTGTAGGCACATGGATATGTTTGAACTTTTAAGATGCAAAACAACTTGCTTAGCCTAACTTGCAAAAGTAGTGACTATACCTTTAACCCAGTTGCTCTTGAGGTTTGTATAATACTATACACATTTATTTCGTATTGTATGCCAACTTTACCTTTTGCTCACTTTCCTCTGCTTTGTAAAACACCTTTTCTAAATGTTTTGTTCCTATAAGGCTTGTCGAACCCGTTTCGAGGACTTCTAAAGCTGGGCAAGCTGGAACGGCGTAATCCTGTAGGTCTGTGGCGTGCATGCCACTGTGAGTTGTCACCATTTGAGCTTCGCCTGTATACTGACGATGAGGACCGTAACATCTGTGAAAACCGCTCACTGCTGCGCTGTGAGGATGTGCATCTGGGCTCTGATGGCCGCTTCCATCTCGAGTTCCATGGAAAGAAGCTCCTGTTGCGGGCACCGAGCAAAGCCGAGGCTGAGGACTGGGTGGAGAGCATTTTAGAGGCTGTGAGCAATGTGCGGCATCAACCGCTTGATGACTGGGATGACCTCTCACCCTCTATCATGCCTGTCTCTATACTCACTGAGCCATCTAATCTGCCTCAGATAGACTGGAACAGGCCCTGTGAGCTAGAACCAGATGCCATAAAGGAGACCATGGTGGTTCTGAACCGGGAGCAGCAAGGTTGGCGTTTGATGGTGCTCTCTCTCTCACTGGAGCTGCTTCAAGGTTTTTCAATGCAGAATGGGTGTAAAACACGCCTTTTCTCTCATGGCATTGATGCTGTGAGGGATGTGGTGCCTGCCGTGGCGCTGGGTGGCCCTGCCTTCTTCAAGGTACTCTTTGCATTTTGAGCATGCTAAAACGTTTGAAGTTGCATGATGTCTTTTCAAATATGGCTCGTTTTTGGCTGTTTTTCAAGGTGCTGACCGCAAATGAGACACTAACGGTGCAGGCTGAGAGTGGCGAGGAGGCACGGGTCTGGAGGAGCATTATCCGAGATGCGCTGGATTCATACCTGGAGGAGGACAATGAGACAGGAGGTGAAATCACATCTCTGAGTGGAGGCAACATCCACAGACTTGTTCAGCACAGGCTGAAGGGGGATGCGGTGCTGCTGCCCTATCTGACAACCGTCCCTAAAGAGAAAGGGCTAAATGCACAGAACTTTAAATGTGCAGGTATGCCTTGTGGTTTTAATATAACTCTAGGAACATCCTAATGTGACTAAGAATGCAAGCTAGTACGTGCTTGTCAGCATGAAGTCATTTGTATATGGCTACATGTTGACTGCATTCATACTTTTTTTATTTTTTTGTAAATTTTTTTTTTTTTTTTTTTTTTTTATATGAAGCATGCAAGAGAAGAATACTTTTATTCTGTAATGTTAATTAACCTGGTAAAAGCACTTTTTGTTTGAGCATTTCAAGTGAATGTGTGTGCATGTGTAGGCTGTCCAAGGCAGATTGGTGTATCTTTGGGACGAGCCAGGCTGTGTGAGTTCTCAGGTCAATACTACTGTGATACCTGTCACCAAGGTGACACCACCATCATCCCCTCTCGCATTGTGCACAACTGGGATCTCGCTGCACGTGAAGTGAGCGCTGTTGGTATGCTTCAATACAATCGGATTATTACTTGTACTTCCCTGTTTCACTATTTCTCTCTTCCTGTGTGTGCATATCTATGCATGTAGGTCTCCAGGCAGGCCTTGAAGCTGCTGACTGACATTGAGCAGGAGCCCTTGCTCAATCTTGACCTCATAAACACTGACCTGTTTGATCACAGTGAAACCATGGCAACAGTGCAACGCTTCAGGCAGAGACTCCGCCTTCTCGGAGATTACCTGCTCACCTGTCGGAGTGGAATCCGGAAAAAAGTGGAGGCCAGGTGTGTGTGTGTGCGCACGCATTACAGACTAATGCTCTGTTTCCTAAACTGTCCACTTTCCTAAACTGTTCTTGCTTCCTGTCGGTACGGGAGTTCACAATTGATTTATTTGTCTAGGTGCATCGGGAACTAGGGAGAACAAAAATGTGAACAGATAAAGGAAACACTACACGAATGTACAATTAATCATGTTCCATTCAATAAGTGTATAATTATGATCAGTTTAAGATCGCTGTTTTCATTGCAGGTTGAAGCAGAGAACCTACCTGTTGGAGTCAAGTGAAATATATAGCGTGCTGGACTTCAGGCAGGTAGGGTTGTTCTGTACAGTTGTCAATCATTTAGAAAGAGCCACATCACTGAATGAACTATTAAACAGCTTGAGAGCCAAATACAATCATGGTGAGGCTGTCGGGCAAGGAAGTGAATAGTCAAGAAATAAACCAGTCTAGTGGCGGTGCAAAAATAGCAAAAATGTTTGTTATGCACACAACGCTTGTTGCCCAAGACATAAATTTAGTTTTAAAGCAGTGGAAATGTGGTCCATAGATGTATTTGTAGTTTTGCTGAACTGAAATGGAATATTGGTATTTTTACTCGTGTCTCGTTTATATTACCCAGCACTATAACACGGACCATGGACAAAACCAATCAATTGCCTGATGGCACCTCTGCTAAAATGAATATTTATTCACTCCTCAAGTCCTTTTTGTATTGCTTCTTTTCAATCTCTCCCCCACTCGTTCCACACAGATAGCGGACAGCCAGTACGAGTCTTTTCTGCAGTCTCTCATCCAGTTCTCCTGCAATCATGTGCATCATTGCGACCTCTGCACTCAGCGAGGCTTCATCTGCCAGATCTGCAATGTGGACGACATCATTTTTCCTTTTCAGTTTGACACCACCACTAGGTATGCACAAAATACAATAAATCTTCAATTTGGTGCCATAACATGGTTGCTCAGGGAGGAGCCTCACCTTCCCCTTTCAGTGAAATGCGAAGGTTTCATTTTGAACCACAAACTGTGTAACTGGTCACAGGATTTAAAAAGCTTTGTCTAGTCAAATTTTAATTGTCATTCCTCCATATAACGTGCGTACATGGGAACAAAATGTTTCTTCAGGACCGTTGTACGATGCACAATACAGTAGGTACTTAAGGAAGTATAAATACACAGCAGTGTGAGACGAGTGCAAAATGGCAAATAAATCGGACCATGTATAACACTGGGCAGTGCATGCTAACTAGACAGGACAACAGAACAATATTGGATGGCTTGTAGGAATTGACTGAAAAAGAGCTGAACATCTCTGCGTACTGAGATCGATTCATCGCTCTAGTCTTCAGCCATGAAACCCTATACAGTCATAAACATCTAATTTTGTGCTTGCATTCTTTCTTGCTTTCTCGCAGGTGTAAGGCATGCAAAACTGTTTTCCACTCCTCCTGTAAAACTCAGAGTGTTACCTGTCCTCGCTGTGAGCGTCTGCAGAGATATAAGGAGAGAGACCACCTTGAATAAATGTGTCCTGCTACATTTCCCACACTCCGAGCTTCAACGAAACTCACTGTGTGGCACAGCATGTTCCTCATGATCGCTACAGAGCTCAACCAGATCATGGAGTCTAATTTTAATATATTCATTTAAACTGCCTTAAGTGCACTTATTTAGTACATATAAACTCACCTATAATGGATAGACACTTTTATTATTTTTTTTTTTCCTCAAAACCTATGGTTTTTCCAGGGTTTTATTATTAGTGCTTTGTTTTTATTGTGTGTGTGCGTATGTATGTGTATATATAGATATAGATAGAGATGGAGAGATAGATATCTGTCTGTCTATCGCAGCAAAGGAACCATGTTTTAAGAAACACACGAAGCAGTGTTTTGCCAAGGATCAAAGCCCCCTTTTTGATATGGCTACACTTCTACATTTGTGTATAAAAAGCATGGTCTTATAATAGGACTATATATTAATGATGCTGCTGTTAATGGAATTGAAGGTCTGTTATAATATGGCAGCAACATTGTAGCATTCTTCTCTTATTTAAATTTTAATTTATACAAAGGTCCTAAAACTCATCTTTTTGTTTTTAATGCTTGGTCTTATTTATACTGATTTTGTTTGAATGTTTTTAAAATCATTCTGCCAAAAACGTGATTATTATACGAATGATGACATTTTGTACACGGTCACATCATTCTTTTCACAATTGTTTTTATTACTATTGCCAAGTAATTAAAAGGTAATTACTCGGATCAAGCAGTATGCAACGTTTTACCCCTCGTGAAGAATTAGCTGATCTTGAATAGGTCTAATCCACTTGTTTAGTGCACTACAGAGGGTGTAAAAGGTATTCGTTCCCTGTAGCACACTGCATAGGAAGTATGGAATTATTCTAGATTTGGTCTCTAATTTTGCTTGTACTGTACACTTCCTGGTGTAGTTGCAAAATTAATTGTTTGTATGAATGTTATTTGCACAACCTAATGATCAGTTGCCTGTTTGAAGTTGACACTGTGTTTTCTTGTTGGTTTGTGGTCATGTTTGACATTGCATCACACTCTTGCTTGGGCTTACCATGGAAGTTGGAATTTTTATTTTTTGTCTTGAACATGACTGTCTTGTTAGTCAGATGTTCCGTGTCTTTTATTATTTGGCTCACAGAAATGTCTTATACTTTACCGGAAATTCTATCTTTGTACACCCTTGATTTTTAAAATAATTTATTTTAAATAAAAATTTTTTTAATGGATTTTCAGCATAACTGTGCCAGGTTAATGAGAGGTGTTGCGACCTCCGAGTTCAGAATGCAATATCTGAAACAATGCATCTTACACCACGTGTAGCAGAATTGAACAATTC
>JAFFST010052925.1:68171-91219 GCA_022414735.1 Noturus placidus
GGCCTGAAACGTGGCAAAAGGTCGAACAGTTCAAGGGGGCCGAATACTTTCGCAAGGCACTGTAGCTTTTGCTGTGCACTGTGTATGCTTAGCATCAAACACATTCTTGCATTCATTTATAAAATTCTGTAGCTGACAATGTCCCCTTTCTGCAAACATTATAATCGCCTTAATCGCTATGGTGGGTTGTGCCAAGCAATCTGCATGTGAGTGAGATGCATGTCTTCTGCACTGGCTTGGTTGCTCTATTGTTATGCGGCACCCAAAAAACAGGCTTTGAAGCAGATTCTGAACATTTTATGTTATATATGGTAATATGTTTTGTTTTATATATGTTAATTTAATACCCTATATGTGCTGGTTAGATTTTCTTCCAAATGCAGCAAAATCTAAGCAGTACAGTTAAGGTATTAACATAACATATATTATGTCATTGGCTTTTGTGAAATGAACAGGGGTCATCTTAGGGGTTTTTATAAATCACAGTATTGGCATGATCTGATCAGGTGTGTCAAATATTCCCCTGGGCTGGGACCAGCCTTCTCAGTAATTCCACTAGGGGGCATAATATATTAATAAATATAGGGCTATAAACTCAGCTAGTGGCAAAATGTTCTAATGATGTCATTTTTAATTAGCGAGGTAAATATTTGATATATTATCCAAATTAAGTTAATTTTCTAATTAAATAGAAAAATGTTGAAATGTTCAAGGGGTGAATATTTAGGCAAGGCAGTATATGCTAAAAGTATAATTTGGAAAATTTGTTTTCTTCTTGTTAAGAAATTGCAGTGTTTCTCTGTTTTGCAGGTAATATAGTATGTTCAATTTGTCCATGCACTGAGATGTAAATTTTCAGATAAAATCTGATAAATTAACACATCTAAGATCAGTTGTTGGTTTATGAGGAGTTGAATTGTTGTTGTTTTTTTGTCCTGCCCACTTGACATTGGTCTAAGTGTAATGGTGTACCTTAAATGAATTTAACCCTGTGCTTCAGGGGGCATGGTGGCTTAGTAGTTAGCACATTTACCTTGCACTTCTGGGCTTGGGGGTCTGAATCACACCTCCACCATATGTGTGCAGAATTTTCTTTTGACATGTTCTCCCTGTGCTTCGGTGGTTTCCTCCAGGTACTCTGGTTTCCTCCACCAGTCGAAAGACATGTGCTGTAATCTGAGTGGCGTTTACAAATTGTCCATAGTGTGTGAATGTGAGTGTGCATCTGTGCCCTGTCATCATTTGCCACCTCAGTTGTCCCCCGCGTTGTGCCCCGGGTATCCTAGGATAGGCTCCAGGCTCTCTACGACCCCGTGTAGCATGGATAATTTGAATTACAACTGCATGAGTGGAAGTACTGTTATCATCCCATGTTATCCTTCTATTGTAATTAGATTTCTTGAACAAAACTGACATCTGTGTTTGCATTGGATTTATTATTACCTTATTGTTGGATCTTTAACCTTCGATCTCTGTTCACATACTTGACGATGTAGTCAAATTAACAGTCAGGGTGAAATCTATTTATTTATTTATTTATTTATTTATTTATTTATTTATTTTGTCTTCCTGGATAGTATTAAACACTCCACACAGTTCAGTATAGCTGCTTCTGTGCCATGGCACCGAAAGAGTTAAGTTCATGCCCTCCTAGTGCACAAACACTCCCTACGGAGCAGCTTCCCAAACAGACTACCTGTTTTCCACACATACACACCAGCTTCCCTTAAGACCATCTGTCGTTTCACGAGGATTTAATAAGAAGGATTTTGCTTTAACACTTTTTTTTCAGAGGGAGGACAAAAGCACCTGTTGCACGGTAGGTTGTGTCACTTTCTGTGCGCTCTCAGTAGGCTACTGTAGATGATGTAGTGAATCCAGGTGAAGCAGGAAACGCCTTTACGTTTTCATTTGCTTCCCTTTTTCCAGGTCCTGAAACACCAGAGGTTTCATGTCAGCAAAATAAGTTCTCCCTTGCGTTTAAATGACTTTTGAGTTGTTTCTATTATGTTTCGTGAGTACACAGAGACTTATGTACAATAATAATAAAAAAAAGTAGTAGGTAGCCATGGCGACCGTGTGAGAATGCGACCGTCAGTGGTGCAGTTTTTTCCCCCAATTAAACAAATTTGTATGGTAGTATGCAGTGTTCCAATGCGGACGAGTATTCCGTGAAAATACTCCGTGTGTAATATATGTATGTTTGCGTATTAGCTCACTTTAAATTCTTGGTCAGTCGACACTATTTTGTCATTTCATTTTCAGCTTTGACAGCGGCTGAATTCTCACAATTCCATGTGTATGAATAAAGAGAAGTGAAAGAGCGACCGTGTGAAATCTCACTCCACCCTGAACTAAAGCTCTTTGGAAGAACTAAAGGCCCCATTTGGAAGTCTGCCACCGAAGTTCTGGTCTCCATGGTAATCGGATGTCCAAGTAGCAGGCTATAGGCCAGTTTATGCTAATGTAGACTCTTACTTCTCACTGCAGCACCGGAACCTGTGCTTGACTGTGTGGTGTGGTATGGTTGTGTCTGTCATGTGTGTGTGGTGTGTTAGAGGACACTGGTTGGGACTCATCTGAATGCTGTTGACATTTCTGCATGACATAATGTAGCTACACAAAACATGGGTGACGTCTTTGTGTGTGTGTGATTCACTGGGAAAGGAACCATGTGATATGTTTGAAAGCACCAGAGGCAGTTCATGGAAAGATAGCCTACAGTATTTTCCCCCTACAAGCATTTGTTCTATTCTTTAGTTGAATAATATATAGATATATCTGATGAGTGTACTGTCATTTCTGTGTACTTTTGGAATAATGCAGCATTTTTATTTTTTACAGTATGTTCTGTACAGTGCCAATCATACAGAATAGACATGCATACTGTATGACTGATGTATTTTAAATACCACGATTAGGTATTTTACATTTTACATGAGAATTTAAGGTAAACTGAATGTAGTGTTTCTGAATCTGTTAATAGGACTATATATACATTTTATTCTGAGTCACTTGAACCAGGACTCAGACTTAACAGTCAGTACGTTTACGTGGACAACAATAATCCACTCTTCTTCATAACAATTTTTATTGATTCTCATACACTTTTCAGAGTACAACAAAATATATCAATACAGAATCAACATTTTTTACCTCGAAAACAGCCCCTCCCACCCCACCCAGGAAAGTTTACATATGATTAATTTACTTATGATTCATGTACATGTAATTTAATTACATATGATTCATTTTCTTAAATCCATACAGAATCAAACTTTTAACCCCAGTAACATACCCCCCCCCCAAGCAAGATTTATATATGATTCATTTATATATGATTCATTTATATGTAATTTTACATGTGGTTCATTTGCAAATGATTCATTTTCACCCCCCCCATCACCTCGGCACATGATGGCTACACTAACTATTGCTGGTTGTATAAATATTACAAAACCCAACAACAGGTATAAGACTCAAGGGCAATATAACCTATGATCTTTAATACAACGGTGAGTCTCCTGTAAAAATACTATATCGGAGTTTTTAAAAGTTTCAAATACAATAATCAATAATCCACTCTTAATCTAATTAAGACAATACTTTGATTAAGAAACTACCATGTAAACACCAACCTTAATCTAATTAAGGTCATAATGTAATTAAGCTCTAATCGAATTGAGACAGGTGGAGTACTCCTGTTTTAGTCGCATTATGGACGTGTATTACAGACATATAAACACCTTAATCACATTATGAACATCGTGTGAGAGTTTTTACAGCATTTTGCGACAGGACATGATCACACGCGGCAGTTTTACATTTTACAGCGAACAAGAGAGTTCGGCCACGTCCCAAACCGCATACTTTCCTAATATAGGCCTGCATCGGGAAAAATACATGCATCTCGGCTACTATATAGACAGTAACTACGCGGTTTGAGACACAGAACACGGCTTCAAGCAGTTGTCTATTAGCACGTACAGCATGACAAATAATTAACTGCACTTAAAGCATTCGTAAAAAAATTAATTAAATAAAAACACCCAAAACTGTATACGGTACAATAACGAAGACGAACTGTATGTTGATACGTGAAATTCTGGAGGGACGCTCGATGGCGTGGCGCGGTGACGTAATGATGCGGGCTCTTAATCTAATTATGATCTATAACATGTAAAACATGAACATGACAGGAGTAGTCTAAAAACGACTCATGTAAACACCTTAATCACATTATTATCTTAATCAGAGTAAGGTCAATAATTAGATTACTGCTGCCCATGTAAACCTAGTCAGTGATACATACTGAAGCAATGAAACACATTTGATCCTTAAGTTACTAATTAGAAATGGGGAAACTTCACCTTTTACTGAACTTCTACTTAGAAATCAGACATATTCATGTGGTAAAGGGAATATGGGGGAAGGGCTCTTGAATAAGATGAACCCTTATGTTACCTCTTACTTTGTGAGTCAGAGGTCTATGTGTAATTACACTAAGTCTGACAGTATGTTTTGTACTGTGGAATGGTGTGATTAACAGAGTTGCAATAACACTGCGGACACGATTACAAAAAAGTCAGGAGTATTTTCTTTGCTTCAACAGTTCAGCGTTTCAGAGAGTCATGTTTGATTTGTAATATGACTGCAATAGTAATGTAAGGTAACATGATTCTGACTATTATCTGCTGAGGTTTGATATCGAAAGTGGGATAACATTTTTATTAGAGACATGCTACTAGTCGCCTTTGAATGTTTTTTTTTTGTTAAATCTTTCATAAAAATATTCACATGCTTTGTAAATAATGAAACATAATTAATTTCAATTTGTATAGCGCTTTTTACAGTGGTACATTGTCTCAAAGCAGCTTTACAGAAATATCATTTTTACATTTTTACAAGCGACTTACTAATGAGAGCACATTCACACACCAATGGTAGCAGAGCTGCCATGCAAGATGCAAGCTTGCCATTGGGGGCAACTTAGGGTTCAGTGTCTTGCCCAAGGACACTTCGGCATGGGATCACCCGGGCCGGGATTCGAACCGCCAACCCCACTGTTAGTGGATTAGTGGACAACCCGCTCGACCAACTGAGCCACAGCTGCCCAAAACATGTTTTATTTTATTGAATAGTCAAGTTCTAAGGAAAGCTACAACCCATAAAACCTGGGCCTGGCCTTATAGAACATTTCCTATAAGACGGCTGCAGATTCGCATTAATTCCTGAAAATGTGTCCATAATAAATGCTTTTACAGTGCACATGTAAATTCAGACTACAGTCAGTCATCTTTTGGTGTTCCAGGCGTCCAGAATCACCTACTATCTTAAATCTACTTAAGAACCTTAAACATTTTATGAAGCATGGTGTACCAAAGTGTTCATTTGTGAAAGGCTGAATCTGCTGCACAGAGCTATCTGAATGCAAGCACAGCTGTAGCTTCTGCACTGTGCACTCTGGAAATGCAGCAGAACTGCTCTGACCAGTTTTGTGTGTGTGTGTGTGTGCGCGCACACATACGGGGGAGTTTTAGCTGCTGCTTACAACCTTAAGGTAATTTATGCAAATATTAAGTATTTAAAATTGCACTCTCACTGTCAATGTCATGTTTAAAATGTTAGCCACAATTTGATTCAACAGCAACACCTCTGATCATATGCGGTTATTAACATAAGTGCAGTTTGTAGTTTTAACATTGCATTTAATCTTAAATAATTATCTAATTTAAAAGGTTCCCTAGATAATCTGGTGTGAAACACCACCTTACATTGTTTATCTGCTTTGTGGCCTGCAGTTTTGCTCCACCCTCCAGTTCAGCTCAGACATCAAAGCAACAAAACGATTTGTTTTTTTTATGTAAATGTCACAAGCAGCCTTGAATACAGAGTGTTGATGGTTAATGTAATGAGTTGCCAAGTCCCCACTATGAGCAATGATTTTATAAACATTTAATTACTGTAGGTATTATTATTGTTTTTTTTATTATTATTATTTTTTATCTTAGTTCAATTTGTTGAGCCCAACAAGGAAAGAAAACATCATATTTATTGTGTGTCAGCTGACTGATTGCATCACCTAGGTGGATTGTCCACATTTTTGTTGTAGGGGAATTCTCAGCCAACAACAGTAATATGTAGCAGTGATTAAACTGTGTGTTTCAGTTTATGGTTTCCTGTTTAATCACATTATCATGTAAAAATCTCTGTCTTTTACCATTTAGATTGTTCAACTTAAACTTTGTTATGGAATATTTGTTCAGATGGGTATAGTTTAGAATTAAGCCCAATGTTGGGTTGAGTAGCTCTGTATCTCAAATGCGCTTTATGTAACATCCGTTTTTGGTTCCTGTGTGCTCACTTCCTTATTTCTAATGTTTCTTGGTGGGTTTGCTATGAACCATATTGCCTGTTCTGTATAGTCGTGCCATTTAAAACAGGTTGTGATATCAGCCAGAGTACAAATATTTTACATACACTTTTTTTACATGAACTCTACTCGTATTTTGATCCAGACTCGTATTTTAGGAAATGTTCATTTAGGATGGGTTAATACCTGCTGGACATTGGTTTCTGTTCTCCTTTGATATGTCAGATCATGACATTGAGGTATTTTGCCAGAAGCAACCTTATATCTCAGATATGCAGGGCATATTTCCATCTCTTAGCTGACAGGGTGGTTGATAATCAGACTCTCTTTACGCATGGCATTACCAACCATCACTGCATAACTGATGCTATAATACCGCATGTTGCAGTGCAGTAGATCAGACCAGCAGTCTGTGAGTTAATCCAGATTCCAGGCCATGCTTCATGATATAACATTAGGGGGGAGAGGGAAGTTTGGCCTCAATAGTGCTTCTGTGCAAGAAAGAGAGTCTGTGCATGTGTGTGTGTGCTGTGATTGGGTCCTTGTCTGCCTGGTCAGGCGCTGTTACATTGAAACAAGTAATTTGGAAAGCAGTTTTATGCTTTCTTGATCTGTGCTCCACAATCTGTCTTTTATTCATTTACAGCAGCTATAAATTCTTTGTCATATACCATCATGTTGGTGGACAGATGAACCAGCATGAAAGTTCTATGGGTATGTCAGTTTATTCTACTTTCTATTAACTTGGATCCAATTTTTGTCTGACATTTGCCTTCTTCTGCATTTACAGTTGCAAGCAAAAGTATTCAACCCCCAGTGCAAATCAGGTTTATTGTCAAAATTTATAGACTTTCAGCTGTTAGAAATGAACAAATCAAACAAAAGCAATTGAAATAGTTCAACACAACGAATGCTTCAAGTGGATTCCCCAAATTCAACTTAAAATGCAACTTATAATGATTTCTTCAGTCTCAAAATTATTAAACCCCTTCATGGCAAAAAGCTTTAGTACTTAGTAGAGCGTTCTCTTGCTGTTATGACCTGCTGCAAACAAGATGCATAGCCAGACACCAGTTTATCCCCAGCTTAACCTCATAAGAAACGGCCTCCAGTTCAGTAATATTCTTGGGTTTGTGTGCTGCAATCGCATTCTTCAAATCTCACCAGAGATTTCTGATGGGGTTCAAGTCAGGTGACTGTGATGGCCCTGTAGAATCTACCAGGACTTCTTCTACAACCAAGCCTTGGTAGAATTTGAGGTATGCTTTGGATCATTGTTCTGTTGGAAGGTCCAATGACACCCAAGCTTCAGCTTCCTCACAGACGGCATGATGTTTTCTACTAGGATTTTCTGATACTTTAGTGAATCCATCTCGCCTTCCACACGCTGCAGGTTTCCAGTAACAGAGGATGCAAAGCAGCCCCAGATCATCACCACCATGCTTGACTGTGGACAGAGTGTTCTTTCTTCATTCTTCTTCCTCCAGATATACCACTGGTCCATCATGGCGAAAAGTTCCAGTTTTGTTTCGTCGCTCCACAGAACAGAATCCCAAAGTCTCTGTGGTTTATTTATAGAATTTGATGCGACTTTTCTTGTGGGTCCGTAATGGTTTTGAGTTCTGGCATAGAAACCTTCTGCATTTAGTATATGTTGTACTGTGCTCATTGAAACCTCAGTGCCTGTTGCCACCAAGTCTTCCTGCAGGTCTTTTGCAGTCACTTGATGGTTTTTCACAACCTGCCTTCTCAGAAATCTGTTTGTAGCTATTGATAGCCCCCTTTTTCTGACCAGGTAGTGTACACTCAACAAACCTCTAACCAGTTCGGGTATTGCACATGTTCCAGCTCAAGCACACCTGGTACAACTAGTGAAGCCCTTGATTAGCTGCATCAGGTGTGCTTGAGACAACACCTGTTCTGCATATTTGTGCTGTTGTGAGGGATTCTGATCAGGGGGTTGAATAATTTTGAGACTGGAGAAATCATTATAAGTTGCATTTTCAGTTGAATTTGGGGAAACCACTTGAAACATTCGTTGTTTTGAACTATTGCAATTGCTTTTGTTTGATTTGTTCATTTCTAACAGCTGAAAGTCTGTACATTTTATCAATAAACCTGATTTGCACTGAGGGTTGTACACTGTACACTCACTGGTCACTTTATTATGAACACCTGTACACCTGCTCAATTATCCAGTCAGCCAATCATGTCACAGCATCACAATGCATAATAAGGCCTAGACAGGTTTAGAGCTTCAGTCAAACTAGTCTGGCCATTCTTCTTTGACCTTTCACATCAACAAAGCCCCTGTGTGTGTATGTGTGTATGCGCGTGTGTGCATGTGTGCATGCACACATATATAATGATTGTGTATGTTCTCTAGATTATGTACTTTTGCTCCTAGTACATTTTGTGCCACTGCCATTTTAAGACAAAATGCCTCTTGAGAGCTCTGACTTCATTAAGGATATCTCCTGAGGTTAGACTGGCTGTTTTAAAAATGAACTCATTACAGTACATTTGCATCTGGTTGAATAAATATGACTTGCTTAAGTAAACTAACTACCTACTGATTAAGATACTGATTTATGTCCTCAATAATCTACAGACTGAACATTTTTAAAAATCGTGAATAGGCTTTGAAATCCTTTTGCTGCTGTAGGAAGCACATTTGTTTAAATGAATATATGCAAGGGAGAGTGTTCAGTTGTCTGGAATCTGAAGCACTGGACTGTGTGGAAGTGAGGTCATATAGGTTTACGCTGTCAAGCTGAAGATTTGAATAACAAACTACACATACACAAGGAAGCCTTTAGTTTATTTTTTTTTTAAACTCCACTTGATTTTTACCGCACTCAGTGTCAGAATGGATTATGCATGATTTCAAAGCAAAGGATCAATCAGAAGCATTTGACACAAACAGATGTTTCGTCGCAGAGTAGTAATGATAATACGTAGTGGGGACATCAACGTTCTCAAATTACAGGAAGAAAATGTAGACAGAAGGTCTAAAATTGTCTGCAGTGTGAATATACTCAAATTATATGCATGAACAAAATAGGAGAGCTGTAGTAAAAGATTATTAGTATGCACACTGCCCTCTTCGAGTGACAGGAATGCATAACAGAGGCACACTTTTATATCTACCTAATAACAGGTCTAGAATTAGATCAAGTTCAGTGGTAAAATAACTAACCAAGGTTTCGGTCAAACACTGTGACACTTGACTACACTTTGGCATCACCATCGCTCTGCCGGAAACCTACTGCGTTTCAGAGGAAGTGTGTGTGTGTGTTGTTTTTTTGAATAGAAGTACACATACTTACACATGCTGTAAAGATGCAGAGCCACATCCATTCTCACCCTCACAGCTAATGGAAAGAAAGTGTTTAGCAACCCTCACCCTTTATCCTGTGTATTGTTCTTTCTTTGAGCATTAATTTTTTTTGCGTGTAATCTTTCTACAAATCGTTTAGACACACAATATTAGCTATATTCTGTCCCATCTTAGTGGACTTCCTGGCAACAGTTGTTAACAATTCCATGATAAACGATGATTGTTTAACTATTTATCACTATTTGTTCATAAACCAGTATTTATGGTAGACTCTTTATAGTCATTATGTGCTTGTGGAATAAGATAAAAAAAAACTCTTATTCTTTTTTTTAGCATGTTACAGACACTTTTCACAGTCAAGTGCACCAGACTAAAGTTATCAATACATTTCACTCAAATGTCACTGAGAGGGTCAGATGTTTTTCGGTAGTTGTTAAAAAGATCCCACGGACTTATGCACAGACTTGGGTCTGTGATTGAGTGTGTGAGTGAATGCAACAGTAAACTGCATTTGTATCTCTGTAGACAAGCTCTCTTGACACTCTCTTCCGAGACTTTCTTTAGCACTGCGAGGAAGACAGTGTTTTTCATTATAATAATAATAATAATAATAATAATAATAATAATAATAATAATAATAATAATAATTGTATCATCCATTCAACCAGAGTTTGCCATAGTGCACTTATTTACTCTCTATTACTGTCTCTCACTCTCTGCTCTGTCTCTTTCTGTCTCACTCTCTCAGTATTTCCCCCTCCCCCACAAAAACCGAGCAAGCACTTCTCTTTTCCTCTGTCTGAAAAACACTGAACATACAGCTTTCAGAAGATGCTTGTGTTTTCATACGCGTGTTGATTTTTATGCTTGCTCCAGTTCGCCATGCCATAGCAGTAGGTTAACTCCCATCATGAGCTTTGACTCTTGACAGCTTGGAGCTTCCAAATCAGTACCATGGTGGATTATTACTCAAAGGTTCGGCTTAACTGCCGTCCCAAGACTGCATTGGCCATCTCTCTGCAACCCCAGGTAGGCTTGAATTTTCAGAGGACAACCTGATTGTTAGTTTGAGGTACAATGTATGAGCTTTCTACTTGTGTCTCGGATTTGACAAGCTCTAGCATCAGTAAAACTTTAAATGCAAGTTGCTGTGATTAGAGGTGAGCGTGTCAGAGGTAATCGGTGTGTTGTTTTTGAAAGCAGGACGTTTTGAGAAAAATGAAATTGAATGAAATTAGAGGTTTTCATACTGTTAGTGGCTCGTCTGTGCTGCACTCTTCCTGTTAGAAACTTGGTTGCAGAAAACGCCTAGGTGTAACACGTCAAACTGTGTGTTCAGTTTGTAGTAAGACGTAGTAAGGTGCTCATGTAGTAAGGGCGGCTGTGGCTCAGTCGGTAGAGCGGGTTGTCCACTAATCCACTAATCATAGGGTTGATGGTTTGAATCCCGGCCCGGGTGATCACATGCCGAAGTGTCCTTGGGCAAGACACTGAACCCTAAGTTGCCCCCAATGGCAAGCTAGCACCTTGCATGGCAGCTCTGCTACCATTGGTGTGTGAGTGTGCTCTCATTTGTAAGTCGCTTTGGATAAAAGCGTCTGCTAAATGAATAAATGTAATGTAAATGTCATGTTTTTCCGAAAACGCTGTGTGTGTTATGACAGATCAGACGCTGTGAAAACACGTTCCAGCCGACAGTGAATGAAGAGCGTAGTAGTCAAGGGCCACTGCTATTGTACTGTTTGGTCTACTTCATTCAAAGTATAAACTGATCAATAATGTGTGTGTGTGTGTGTGTGATAGGTGGCTTCAAATAATGAAGGTCCTCATTTACCCTGGTTGCTTGACATAAAAATATATGAGTCTTATTCTGTCTCCCATTCTTCATCTCTCTCTCTCTTGCTCTATCCCAATCTCGGTGTCTTCCT
Source organism: Noturus placidus (assembly GCA_022414735.1). Classification (NCBI taxonomy): domain Eukaryota; kingdom Metazoa; phylum Chordata; class Actinopteri; order Siluriformes; family Ictaluridae; genus Noturus; species Noturus placidus. The sequence goes on from JAFFST010052925.1 coordinate 79,813, forward strand.
CACTTATTCCTTCTCTAGCTCTCATTCCCGTTAGCCTACTTATAAAGTGACATATGCAGGGTATATCCATGTCTCTGTTGGCTCAACGCATTCAGCTCATCTAATTTTATCCTCATAAAGATGGCATGCATTCTGGGAATTGCATATCTCCCATAAGCACTTGTTTTCTCTTGCTCTCTTTAATTTTTTTTTTTTTTATCTGTCCCACCTCTTCTCTTTCTCAAAACAGTCTCTTGCACATGTTAGACTCTCAGATACAAGTCGTAATGTTTTGGTTACAATAAGTGGGCAAACAAGGAGAGACGGAGCATTTGACCACCCTAACACTACACCTTAGCTGAACTATTTGGAATGGCTCCAGAAAATATTTGACAAACAACACACACATTTTGTGTCGCTGTATCATTATTGCACAAACTATTTAAATGGTCCTTGATGGACAGGTATGTGAACCTTGTGGCCTCTAGATAAAGGAGAACGTGGACATCCCCGTTCCTCAACAGCCGTGATATGGCTTGATCAAATAAGATTTTCATGGAACCTAGAAATCTTGTTAAAGTTCAAAGGTAACAAAAGGTACAGTCTGCAAACACTAGGCAAAAACAGGTATTTGGTATATATAATATGTTTTCATAAAAAAAAGAGAGAGAGAAGGGTTAGGGCTGATCAGAGTTTATCCTAGTAGACGCTTTAACTGTAAATAAACCTCTCTAATTTCTCAAGACCTGCTGTGTGTTTTACACCAGTACTGTTATAATGTTTGTTTTGTGAAGAGGTGAGACAGATAGTTGAATTTCTCTGTAAATATACACAGCCTGTTTGATGAAAACAAATCTTTAGATCTCAATCCTGATAGACAGGCATTGTTGAGGCCAAAAATGCATGATTTTACAGCGGCCTTTTTCAAAAATTTGCTATACAACTTGTCACATTATGCACCTGGGCCCAAACCTGTGAAAAATTGGCAGTAATTTTGAAAAATTGCAAGCGCTTCGGAATTTTGTAGAGTTTTCTTGATTTTTGAATTTGTGCCATCACAAAAAAAAAAAAGAAAACAAAAGACCTACTAACTAGCATTAATTATCAGCTATAGAAAGTATATGATAAGGTTAATAATGCTTATTAACCTTATCAGGTGGTAGAGCGGGTTGTCCACTAATCCACAAATCGTAGGGTTGGCGGTTTGATTCCAGGCCCATGTGACTCTACATGCTGAAGTGTCCTTGGGCAAGGTACTGAACCCCAAGTTGCTCCAGATGGCAAGTTAGCGGCTTGCATGGCAGCTCTGCTACAATTGGTGTGTGAATGGGTGAATGAGACACAGTGTAAAGCGCTTTGGATAAAAGCGCCATATAAGTGCACCATTTTATGCCATTAATAAATGGTAAATGGCGCACTTATATAGCGCTTTTATCCAAAGCACTTTACACTGTGTCTCATTCATCCATTCACACACCAGTGGTAGCAGAGCTGCCATGTAAGGTGCTAGCTTGCCATTGGGGGCAACTTAGGGTTCAGTGTCTTGCCCAAGGACACTTTGGCATGGGATCATCCAGGCCGGGATTCGAAACACCAACCCTACGATTAGTGGATTAGTGGACAACCCGCTCTACCGACTGAGCCACAGCCGCCCAATTTCCACATGAATATCTTATTTCTTATCATGAATCTTATAAATAGGGTCTACATGGTTTCCCTATCAGTACACTTAACTGGTTAATTAATTTGTTCAGTAATGGAATAGCAATATAAAATACTGTGTTACAGTTTGGAGACATTCTTTCAGAAATCCATAGAATTTTAAATGGCTCACAGCAATCTTAATTGCACAGGTGAAGCTGTTCTTTCTTTCTCTCTCTCTCTCTCTCTCTCTCTCTCTCTCTCTCCCTCAGAAATACCTCATCAAAAGAGGTGTGGCCTCCCGGAAATCTCTCTAGGGGTTACAGCTCTCAGACGGTCTCAAAATTTGAACTTCAGTGCTCTGGATGGTGTCGGTCAACGTGTGATGCTGATTTGATACTGAGTTATGAGAAACAGGCATTATGGCACCATGCTATTAAGACAAGCTTTGAGATGCACTATGAGCACCTCACGTATGCATTTTGGTCATTTTGTGAGTATTTGACAGAAATAGGTGTGGGGTTGGGGTAGCAATTTTTATATAATCTACAGAGTTTTCTCACTTGACAAAGCTTAATGGCAGCAAGTCTTTGGATGGTAGATACAATGTTAGGATGGAGTCTTTATTATTGCTCGATTTGTTTGGATAAGAGGCAAGTATGTGATACACTACTGTGGTGTTAATCGACATCTGCATACGTCCCTGTGCTAATCAATATAAGCCTTTAACAGACGTTCAAAAGTTGGAAAGTTGCATCACTACAGTTTCAGTATGAGTTTTGCTGGGACTAATAAACTTGCTAATGTACTAATCTGATGAATTTCACATGTTGTATTTATGGACACAAAAGCACAGAAATTAAGCTCCAAATAAAGAACCACAACAATTATGGTTCAATTTCTGGAAATATTTATTGCACTTTTTTTTATTCATACTGGAGTAAATGTATTTGATGATGCAGAATAAATAAATGTTCATTTAAGCATCTTTGTGTTTGTCATAGTCAATCATTGCTGTAATTTGCAGGTACTTGTGTACTTAAAAAAATGGTTGAGGCAGTCATGTTGCATGTACAGCATCTAAACAACCCCAGTGGGTAGGATCGGAAAATATGCAAAATTCAATACAATACTGATCCAGTGTTTCACGCCAGTTTTACCAGGCTACTGTTACCAAAACTCTGTAACAGAACAAGTGTGTGTTTTCAGTAATCTCTTGTTGTTGAACTTTGATACAAATACTTACAAAATCTATATTGACCATAAGTTCCAGAAAAGTCCTTAAGCATAAATTTTCTCCATCTCCTATGTTGTTGCTATGTAAAAGGTGTTATAAACTTTTTGTTATATCATAACTTGTTCTGTCCCTGCATATATACATGTACTCTCTGGTCTGGTCTCTTTTATTTGCTCTATCTTAGGTTGCGGTGGTTGTATTCTCAATTTTTAAAAATTTCCTCTGTCTACAGGAAGAGATTTTTTTTATAGCGCACAGCGGCTGACTAAACAAATGTTGTTACCTCACTCCTTGAATGCAGGGAGAAAAATAGTAGTATGGGTGCCTTTGTTTGTGTCGTTGTGTTCATTACGTGTCAGATTAAATGAGGAGCACTTCATTTGGCCTAAACAGAGACATATGTGCAAAAAGAATTGTTACTGTCATATTGTCAGGACTTGATTCATTTTAGTTTTTTTTATTCATTGATTCATCTCTACCAGGTTGAGGATGAGGATCTGACGGCAGTGTATGTAAACCTGCCCAGGGCACATGAGAGCATCAGCAGCTTGCCCTCCGCTTCTGCTTGGGACATTTCAGAATCTCCTGAACTCCATGACACTCTCCTTCTAGGCTACGAGGGATGGGAGATCCACACTGATGAGGAGACTGGAAAAGAGTACTACTATCACCCCAGCACAGGCCGTAGCACCTGGGATTACCCTCTTAGCCCCTTAATGGAATCTGAGGTGGGGGCTAAGGAGCTTCCTGTATCCCCCACTCCATCCCTGTCTCCAGTCTGTTCGCCCACAGATGGAGCAAGATGGACCTCAGTCTGGGAGAAGCTGCTCGATGAGAGGAGTGGGAGACACTATTTTTTTAACCCTATCTCTGGACAGAGTTCATGGGACCGGCCGGATGACTTGCTGACTCCTCCTCTGTCAGCCAACAGTCTGCAGGAAGGGGCACCGGTATAAAAAGCACACACAGAAACTAACACTATATTTACATCATGTTTTCAGTTCACACACAAGCCACTAGAATGTAAACGTAGCTTTAAGCCCCAGTCACTGTCAGGCTAGTTTATTTATTTATTTTTTGTTAAGCACAAACAAATATCAAGCGATGATTCAGTTTGATTGAAAAGTTGATTGCAGTTAGTTACAGCTAATATAGTATTTTAGAATACAAAAAATGAGGTCTATATATAACCGAATATATGCAACAAAAAAGATTGGCCTATGACTGCACAGTAATATTGCTGTGAAAACTCAAAATAACATTTTTTTGGAAGCACAATCTACTCTCACAGTCTACAACTACTAATTATACTTAGTCATGTAAAAAAAAGTACACCCCATGGAAATTGGTGCCATTTGGGACATATTTGGACAAGCAAACATTTGATCCTCTTTGAAACGGTGCCTATTAATAAAGTTGATACACTCTCTGAAATAGCACAGAAAATCGACATTTTGAAGTAATTTTCACAATTTAAATGAACAAAAAAACAGATCAGTCAGATGAAAAAAAGGAAGCAAACCCTTAAGATAAACTGCATTTTATCATACATTCAAATTCAGGTGTTGAAGATTAGATGCCAGTGATTAGAACCTGCTTAGGGAGTACAGGTGAAACCTGTCTTATTTATACCCCTCTCATATCTAGTGTCTGGTGTTCCGTTTGTTATTGAGGTGTGTGGTGTCAACGTGTCAAGATCTAAAGCGTTCTGTAAGGCCTTCAGAAAAAAAAAAGGCTGTGGATGCCTATGAGTCTGCTGAGGGATTTAAAGAGATCTCCAAATTATTTGAAATACAACATTCCACTGTAAGGAAAATAATCTACAAATGGCGCGGAGTTCAAATGACTGCCAATTAGTCCAGAACTGGCTGTCCCAGCAAATTCAAACCAAGAGCAAACGGTTTAATGCAAAAAGAAGTCTCCAAGAACTCCAAAATTTCATCACAGGATTTGCAAGGAAGTCTTGCAACTGTTGGTGTCAAAATGCATGCTTCTACAATCAGAAAGGGATACAAATTTGACCTGCATGGGAGGCGTGTCAGGAAAAAAGCCTTTGCAAGACTACAGTTTGCCAATGAGCATATAAGAAAAGATCAGGCTTTTTGAAATAATGCACTCTGGACAAATGAATCAAAGATTGAGTTGCTTAGCCACGGTAACAGTAGTCATGTATGGCGCAGTCCAAAGGCAGCTTTTCAGGAGAAGCACCTCATACCAACTGTGAAGCACTGTTGTAAAAATGTTATGGTTTGGGGTTGCTTTGCTGCCTCAGGGATTCTTGAGCTTGCATTTATTGATTCAACTATGATTTCTGCATCATATCAAAGAGTGCTTGAAGATAATGTGTGGCCATCTGTCCATAAGTGGACCTTTCAACAGGATAATGATCCTAAGCACACTAGCAAATCCACCATGGCATGGCTCAAAAATAAGAAATGGAGGGTTGGGGAATGGCCTAGTCAAAGCCCGGCTTTGAATCCCATTGAAATGTTGTGGGGGGATTTGAAATGCGCAGTACATTCAAACATCTTGCAACTGAAAGAATCTTGCATGGAAGAGTGGTCAAGAAAGTGGTCTGGAAAAGGGAGAAATACTAGCTTCTAGGGTGTACTTACTTTTTCCACAGAAAAGTTTTCCTTGTGGTTTTGTTCTATTATATCAACTTCATTGTTTCAAAGATGATCAAATGTTTGCCTGTCCAAATATGTCAAAAATGCCAACAGTTTCCATGGGGTGTACTTATTTTTTTTTACATAACTCTCTCTCTCTCTCTCTCTCTATATATATATCACCTGTCAATCCTCATCATTAGCCTCCCCTCCCTGAGGAAGACTACCCTGCTGAAGAAGATATTCCAGCAACTATGGGGCAGGACGATGCTTTCTCCTTTGCTGGTTCTTCAGAATACTCACTGGCCCAAGTGAAAAAAGCAGTCATTCCCAGAGCATGTCTAGACCGCAGTGCACCTGCAGGCTGGACACTAAACGTTGACCCTGATGGAGTTTGGGTCTTCACCAACGACCATACCCAGGAGCAGGTAGTGCATGCTTAGACTTTTATTACAAGCTGTACATACCCATACCTGAGTTGAGCATTCATTTTTTTTTCTTTTCTCCGTTTTTATATTTGGAATGTCATAAACAACATAAATGTTTGTGTGGACAGTGGATCAAGTCACTGGATGATCGGGGACAGACATACTACTACCTGAAAGGCGGCTCCAAGTCTGAGTGGAACTTACCTGAAGTAAGTGACAATTTTTTTCTTAAACTTTTGTAATGTGCTCAATTTATAATTTAATTAATTGATTTCATTTTAAAATAAATCAGTTGGGGGCAAACGGTGGCTTAGTGGTTAGCAAGTTCTCCTCACACCTCGAGGGTCGGGGGGTTCGATTCCCATCATGGTCCTGTATGTGCAGAGTTTACATGTTCTCCCCGTGCTGCCGGGGTTTCCTCCGGTTTCCTCCCCCAGTCCAAAGACATACATGGTAGGCTGACTGGCGTGTCCAAAGTGTCGGCAGTGTATAAATGGGTGTGTGAATGTGTATGTGATTGTGCCCTGCGATGGACTGGCATCCTGTCCAGGGTGTACCCCGCCTTGTGCCCCAAGTTCCCTGGGATAGGCTCCAGGTTTCCCCGTGACCCTGAAGGATAAGTGGTATAGAAGATGTATGGATAAATCAGTGGTTTGGAAAAGCCTTAAATTGAAGGAAGCTTTCTTATAGCCTATGTTTTCACCTGGATGACAGAGCTGTTTCTGGGACCATACCTGGGCAGAAAACAGACATACAACTTTAACATAATGAGAATACATTAAGTAGTGACTGAGATAATTTCTTAACATAAATTTTACAGTATTGCTGAATGACATTTTCCCACAGCTTCATCAGGGAGCCTCACCCAGGAAGCTCTTCCTACAGCTCTAAAAAAGGCTAAGCTCCACACAGCTTCTCCTCAATTTTAAGTTAAAACTACTTGCTTGGGGAAGCAATTTAATTTAAACTAAAACCAACAAAAAAAATTGTTGCAGAAATAAATGTATACAGGTGCTGGTCATATAATTACAATATCATCAAAAAGATGATTTATTTCAGTAATTCCATTCAAAAAGTGAAACTAGTATAATGAATACATTCATTACACACAGACTGATATATTTCAAGTGTTCATTCCTTTTAATTTGATGATTATAACGGACAACTAATGAAAACCCCAAAATCCGTATCTCAAAAAATTTGAATATTACTTAAGTACAGTACTAAAAAAGGATTTTTAGAAATGTTGGCCAACTGAAAAGTATGAACATGAAAAGTATGAGCATGTACAGCACTCAATATTTAGTTGGGGCTCCTGTTGTCTGAATTACTGCAACAATGCGGTGTGGCATGGAGTCGATCAGTCTGTGGCACTGCTCAGGTGTTATGAGTCCAGGTTGCTCTGATAGTGGCCTTCAGCTCTTCTGCATTGTTGGGTCTGGCGAATAGCATCTTCCTCTTCACAATACCCCATACATTTTCTATAGGGTTAAGGTCAGGCGAGTTTGCTGGCCAATTAAGAACAGGGATACCATGGTCCTTAAACAAGGTACTGGTAGATTTGGCACTGTGTTCAGGTGCCAAGTCCTGTTGGAAAATGAAATCTCCATAAAGTTGCTCAGCAGCAGGAAGCATGAAGTGCTCTAAAAGTTCCTGGTAGACATCTGCATTGACCTTGGACCTCAGAAAACATAATGGACCAACACCAGCAGATGACATGGCACCCCAAACCATCACTGATCGTGGAAACTTTACACTGGACTTCAACCAACGTGGATTCGGTGCCTCTCATCTCTTCCTCCAGACTCTGGGACCTTGATTTCCAAAGGAAATGCAAAATTTACTTTCATCAGGGAACATAACTTTGGACCACTCAACAGCAGTCCAGTCCTTTTTGTCTTTAGACGCTTCTGACGCTGTGTCTTGTTCAAGAGTGGCTTGACACAAGGAATGCGACAGCTGAAACCCATGTCTTGCATATGTTTGTGTGTGGTGGTTCTTGAAGCACTGACTCCAGCTGCAGTCCAGTCTTTGTGAATCTCCCCCACATTTTTGAATGCGTTTTGTTTCACAATCCTCTCCAGGGTTTGGTTATCCTATTGCTTGTACACTTTTTTCTACCACATCTTTTCCTTCCCTTCGCCTCTCTATTAATGTGCTTGGACACAGAGCTCTGTGAACAGCCAGCCTCTTTAGCAATGACCTTTTGTGTCTTGCCCTCCTTGTGCAAGGTGTCAATGGTCGCCTTTTGAGCAGCTGTCAAGTCAGCAGTCTTCCTCATGATTGTGTAGCCTACAGAACTAGACTGAGAGGCCTTTGCAGGTGTTTTGAGTTAATTAGCTGATTAGAGTGTGGCACCAGCTGTCTTCAATATTGAACCTTTTCACAATATTCTAATTTTCTGAGATACTGATTTTGGGGTTTTCATTAGTTGTCAGTTATAATCATCAAAATTAAAAGGAATGAACACTTGAAATATATCAGTCTGTGTGTAATGAATGTATACATTATGCTAGTTTCACTTTTTGAATGGAATTACTGAAATAAATCAACTTGTTGATGATATTCTAATTATATGACCAGCACCTGTACATGGCCATTTACTTCACTATGTATTTTTATCCTAAAAACAAGTTTCACACATCTGGATGTGTATATCAGGAAATTAAAGCTTAAATTTTGATCTATTGTCTCATATTCATCTTTTGAGCTCAAAATGTCTTCAGTGTATAGCAAAAACAAAATAATTCCAATAATCTTGAAGAGGACTGCATGTATAGCAAGGTTGACTGAAGACTGGTGGGGATGGTGGCCACTGTTTATGATTAAGACAGTGCTCTCTGCCTCCCTCTAGTGATGCAACAAGTCAGTTGTCTACTTACGCCACAATCCATTGCAAAACTACAGACTTTTGGACAATGCAGAAGTGTAGCTAAATTACACTGAGGTGAATAAAACATGTAGATAAGTGGATTAAAAGTAAATACAGATAGAAAATTAACTGTGTATGAATTTCACAAATACACAAAATACACCAAACTAGTGATCGGTTAATTGGCTATCAATAATTTTATTCAAAACACCTTTGCAAACTGAGTAACAATACACATTCCACAAGGAAAAAAATTGCAGATGATAATTTTTCACTAGATTCCCACCAAATTAGAGAATAAATAAGCCTCTTAAGCAAAGGTATAACTCTAATCACTTTTGAATCCATTTCCCACTTGTTGATCATATTAGGGGCAACATGGTGGTGCATCAGGTAGCATTGCCACCTTACAGCTCTATCACCTAACTGTCAGTGCAGAGTTCCCCTCATGTCCATATGGTTGTCCACCGGGTTCTTGAATTTCCTCTGACGTCCCAAAAACATGACAATAGGTGGATTGGCTACTGTAAATTGCCGCTAGTTGTGAATGATTGCGTGTGTCGTCAGACTTCTTTCATACCTAATGTCGGGGCCTGATGATGTTAATAGATCTGAGCTGATGTACGATGTATGTGTACAAACTTCAATCAAACCAATTTGGACTGATCACTCCTGACGCAGCACTGACTGTGAATTACTATTTAAGGATTGTGAGGGCAACGCATGATATCTAGTAATATGATATTTTTTTTCCCAGTGACTCAGAAATCATGTTAATAAACATGTTTTTGCTTTTAACAAGAAAAGTACAAATCTATGCACTGTGACTTTCATAATATTTCTTTTCTATCATTTGTCTTCAAATAATAGAGAAGTTAATGAAAGGCTTTTTTCCCTTCAGAATTCTGCAGTTTTGCGACGATTGGGAAATGGTGGGACAGTGGATCAGGATGGACTTGGAATGATGAAAACCTGGAGGAATAGCACAGGATCTCAAGATGAGGTGCATGCACACACACACACTCACTCACTCAAGGGTTGTTGCTTCCCATTCAATGATGTACGCTATCACTTGAAGCATGATGGATAAAAATCTAAATAAAACTCAATTCATTCATTCATTTTCAAGACTATTTTATCCTTACTTTCCCCGACAGCTGATTAATGGCTGTTCACATATTTCCTACAATTAAATATTGCTTGTACACTTTTTTCCTACATATTTCCTTCAGTGACAGAAGATTTGAGACACAGTCCTGTAGTGTGGCTTCTCGTATGCCGTACGAGTCTTCTTGCATGCATGCGTGCGTTTTTCGCATCTTGACTGTAGTACAGTTTGACATTAATGACAACTGAGATCCTACAGTGTGACATGGATTACAGCGGGGGTCAAGTTCATACAGTCTGACAAGCAAAAATCTCAATCGACTATTATAAATCACACAGGGTTATGCTCAGCTTTAGTCTTTTATGTCAGTGGTTCCCAAACTTTTCCATGGCAAGACCCCCCAAATGGCATTAACCTTTGCCCGAGGCCCTCTTTTATGTATTTAAAACACATTAAAAATACAGACTTCTGAATATATCCCCTTTTTATTAATAATTACATCTTACATATTTACATTACATTACATTACATTAGGAATTGATTTTGTGTGTGTGTGTGTGTGTGTGTGGTTGTCTGAGAGTAAGAACTTATTTTTCACACCACATTGTTGAGGTCCCCCTGGCGCCCCCTGACGGCCCCCACTTTGAAAACCACTGTTATATGTGATTAAAAATTCATAAAATAATGGTGGCCACACAAAATATTGACACTTTGTGCAAAATGTGGACATTTTCACTTAGGGGTGTACTCATCTTTTGTTGTCAGCGGTTTAGACATTAATGTCTGTGTGTTGAGTTATTTTGAGGGGACAGTAAATTTGCACTGTTACACAAGCTGTACACTCACTACATTACATTGTAGCAAAGTGTCATTTCTTCAGTGTTGTCACTTTAAAAGATATCATCACATATTTACACAAATGTGAGGGGTGTACTCACTTTTGTGAGATATTGTATATGATAAATATGTTTATTCTTTGAGAACCACTGTACCTCATACTTTAACAGTAACACTGGTTGGGAGAAAATTAACAAACACAATTTTATGGAGCTCTAAATGGCTTTTTTCTCGCTGACAGAAACTTCCCTGTAGTCATCACAGGAATGCTCCAGACAGCGATATGTCTGGCTCTCCAGAAATGCAGCATAATGTAAGTGACTGACCTGACTCATCCACTTGATTGTGCATGCACGTGATTAATTATATATGATAGGCAAAGAATGTATAATTGTATCCACATCTGGTTAGTCCAAGAGATGTAGTTAAGGGAACACAGAGTCTTGAATCCTCAGCAGCAGACTGTCATATAATTACAGGCTTGTACGTTTACCACAACACAATAGAATTACTGGTACCCATCATGAGAATTATTATTATTTTAAATAATGAATTAATATATATTTGAGCTATATTGCACAAGCAAGAGGGCTGTTGTAGTGAATATCAACACGTCTGTGTTTCGGCCATACAGTGGTGTGAAAAAGTGTTTGCCCCCTTCCTCATTTCCTGTTCCTTTGCATGTTTGTTACACTT
>JAFFST010052926.1:14221-26632 GCA_022414735.1 Noturus placidus
AGGTCTCTGCAATATATGCCTTTTGATCCGTGGTGGCTTTTTGTTCCAGATGAAGGATGATAGCTGATTGTTCAGTTTCGAAAAGAAGGACTTGGTAAGAAACATTGGGAAACACTGAAAAACATATAAAAATTTAGGCAGCACATTCATCTTTATATTATTGATTCTGCCCCCCAGGGAGAGAGCCAGGGAGTCCCACTGCTCGATATCTTGCCTCAGATTGGACAATAGGGGCTGATAATTAGCAAGGTATAGATCTTTATAATTATGTGTAACCCACACCCCGAGATATTTGAATTTCTTTAGGCAAATTTTGAAAGGAAATGAGTCCAGGGGTACCTGTAGGGCCCCCTCCCCAACAGGCATCAGCTCACTTTTTTGAATATTGACCTTATGCTCTATCCCCGCACGCCGGATACCCCTAATGCCAGTATTCTGTCTTAGCGCTACAGCCAATGGCTCCATCGCCACGGCAAATAGCAGTGGCGATAAAGGACAGCCCTGTCTTGTACCACGCTGGAGCTCGAAGCAGGTGGATAAATTATTATTAGTACGAACGGCCGTCCTAGGAGATGTATATAAAAGATTGATCCATGATACAAACTTAGGACCGAATCCAAATCTCTCCAGCGCGCTGAAAAGATAGCCCCACTCCACCCGGTCAAATGCCTTTTCAGCGTCGAGTGAAAGTACCACTTCCGGGGTACCAGGTGGAGAGGGGCTATAGAGGATATTGAGGAGGCGCCTGATATTGAAAAAAAGAGTATCTATTCTTAATAAAACCTGTTTGGTCCGGTGATATAATAGTTGGAAGAACTCTATCCAAACGAAGTGCCAAAGTTTTGGCTAGGATTTTAACATCGGTATTTAATAAAGAAATTGGACGGTAAGAGCTACACTCAAGAGGACTCTTATCCTTCTTAAGGAGTAAGGAGATAACTGCTTCACAGCATAGTAGATGGCAGGGCTCTCAAGGAGAGCGACTCTTTAAAAACTGACAGTAACATGGAGAGAGTTGGCCTGAAAATTTTTTATAGAAATCGGCTGGATAGCCATCCGGTCCTGGGGACTTGCCGTTTTGCATGGACCCAATCGCCGATACTATCTCCCCGACCGAGAGGTCCTCCTCCAACCATGCGGTATCCCCTGGATCTAAGGACGGAACATGCAGGGTCTTAAAAATGTCTTCCAATGCAGAAGGGTCTACAGATGGGTCTGAGCTGTATAGGGACATAGCTTGGAAGCTGGAATTAATCTTATGATTATCTGTATTTTTTGAGCCCTGCTCATCATACACTTTATACTTTATAAACTTTATACACTTTATACACTTTACACACAGATTAGCAGTCCTCCTTTTTAGCTGGTGGGCAAGAACCCGTCCAGCCTTCTCCCCATGCTCATAAAACCCACATCGTGATTTGGAGATAAGATACTCAGCCTATCTCGTCGATAAAATTTCGAATTCGGTCTGCAGTGACAAACACCTCTTCACAAAATCTGCAGAAGGTGATTGGCCATGCGCCCTATCCAGCTTAAGAATCTCTTCCGCCAATTCTCCCAGTCGAGCCATATTCACTCTCTTCTGATTAGCACAGTATGAGATGATCTGACCTCATAAATACGCCTTCAGCGACTCCCAAATAGTCAGGGAAGACATTCCAGGTGTCTGATTAGTATCCATAAAAAAACTACATTTCAGACGTAATAAAACTAGTAAATATGTCATCCGACAGGAGCAAAGGATTAAGTCTCCAGGGGCGATAGTTAGATTGTATATTCGGAACGCGCATTCCCATAGTTAAGGGACAGTGGTCTGAAATAACTATAGGCCCATAGTCACATCTAGCTATGAAGGGAAGCATTCTTTTGTCCAAAAAGAAATAGTCTATACGGGAATGTGTTATGAACCGAGGAGAAAAAGGAGTAGCTCCTAGAAGCAGGGTTGCGAAAACGCCACACGTCCACCACTCCGTAAGATTCAAGGAAGAGCTGAATAGAACGTGCCGCCCCAGACAGGGACGAAGATCTAGGTGAGCTACGATCCAGCACAGGGGAGAGAGTGCAATTCCTATCCCCGCCGAGGATAAGGTAATGCGATGCCATATTTGGTAGGCGTGGAAAAAAAATTGTGAAGAACATCGAATCATCCCAGTTTGGTGCATAAACACTGGCCAAAATTACTGGGAAAGTATAAAGCTTCCCAACGACAATAACATAGCGCCCAGCAGCGTCAGCGTCCACACTCGTCATCGTAAATGGTGTATTCCGATCAATTAATATAGCTGCCCCCCTAGCCTTCAAATGAAAATTTGAATGAAAAATCTGTCCTGACCACTCACCCTCCCAATCTAGAATGGTCTGATGACCATAGATGCATCTCCGGTATAAATGCAATATTTACATTAAGCCGTTTCAGATGTGTAAATACCTTCTTTCGCTTCAAAGGGTGAATAAGCACCTTAACATTCCAGCTCACAAAATTAACCATACCAAAATCCGAACTTCTGGGAATACTGAAGTCAGTCATAATGAAAGAGAGAAAAAAAAGTTAGATAACTGAGCCCTACAGGGATCCTAGAACGACAGCAGATGAGCCACATTACAGATGCCTGGCAAATTAAAAACACAATAAATGACAAAGTCTGGCACACCTTCCCATTAACCCCACCCCCACAGCACCTATAAGAACAAGGTGCTCCCCATTCCCCCCCAAAACAAATCCGCACATTCAGTGCTTGTGTGGAGGAACTCTATAGAGCCGACTGTTCGATAATCCCCCCAGGGTGGGAAACAGGATGCCATATCGCACCCCCTGCCGGTTACGAAGCAACTTCCTGACCTCGTTGAAAGCCGCCCTGGACTTAGCGACATTCGCGGTGTAATCCGGATAGATAGAAATCGTCTCACCGTTATGCCGGAGCAGAGCTCGAGTGCGCGCCCGACTCAATACCTCAACACAGTCCTGATAGTAGTGGAGTTTGGCTATGATGGCGCGCAGTTTTCCATCTTTCCTCACAGGGCCCAGGCTTCTATGAGAGCGGTCCACAAGCACATCTCTATCCAGCTGTAATGTCTCTCTCAGTAGCTCCGAGACCAATTTTGTGGAGCTGGATCCATTCGTTTCTGCCACCCCCAGAATTCTTATATTGCATCTCCTCAGTCTGCCCTCCATATCCTCACATTTATTCCTGAGTCCATTCATCTCCACTGCCAGGTCCTTCGCCGTATTCTGTAGAACTGCCACTCAGTCTGAACATGTCGTTAGACCACCTTCTACCTCTATGATAGCGGTTTTCACCTGGTTGATTTCGGCACGAATGGCGGCCATATTGTATTGTATCTCCGCTCTCAGCGCTTGCTGAAAGTCGAAACTTTCCACAAGTGCACTCCTCAACTCCGTTTTTATCACCGATGCAATTTCTGCCCTTAGCGAAAGCAGAATATCTGCCTTCAAGGACTCAGCGTCCAACTCCTGGCTGTTCGGCAGAGGAGGGGGCTCCGAGCCCGGTGAGGCAGCGGAGCTCGTGGCTGAAGCGTTGCTGGGCCTAGACTTGGCTGACTCGGTGAATTTAAATTTCCGCAAGTTAGCCGCCATTTTCTTAAACTCTGAAAACCGCTTATTAACTTAAAAAAATAATCAGAAGTTTGACGGGAGCTCAAACTAAACCGACCTACTCCATGTCCCGCTCGACAGCGCTCCTCCTAATGGTAAATATGTTTAAAACTCTTTTTAAAAAATGTCTCTAAAATTCCCCCTAATACTATGTAATAGTATTTTAATCTAATAGTAACTGTAATAGTATTTTAAGCACTCGAGAGTTGTTCACTCTTTTTTTTTTTTAATTTTTAATTCTTTTTTTATTCTTTTACATTTTTAATTTTTAATGTGGAGTTGAATTGAAAGTATTTTGGTATTTATAGCTTCATTTTATGTTCATTTTATTATTAATAAAATTCTTTGAATTAGATTAATTTATTTAATTATTTTAGTTTTTTTCCCCCATTCTGCTTGTATAATTTATATCTCCTGTACTCTGGATTGATTAGGGCCAGTTAGTAAGTGTATTTGCTTAACTGCAGTATGAAATATATGTAATAAACTCAGTCTAAATGTTGAGTGTTTTTCGACTCACAAAACGATATGATCTCTTCTCTCTGACGTTCAAACTCACATGGATACGTACAAAAACACTGAGACACAGACAGGACGATAGCGTGTATTAAAACAGCCCACGGTTCAATATGAGACACTTCAGAGCTGCATCAGGGTGATATGATACTATTCCAGTGTCTGCAAACAGATACATAAGCCACGCCCACTTCACCTCCTTCATCGTAATTTAAGGTTTTGTTGGTCACGCCCACTGCACTCCTCCACTGGAAGTGACAGGTACAGATGTTATGCCACCTCCTTTTTCAGTAGGACTGACAGGTGAAAAGGCCACACCGCTTCCATTTCCTTCCCTGGGGCTGACACTTCATCTGAGGCACAGTGGCCACGCCTAGTTTATTTTCACTAGGAGTTACAAGAAAAACCACACCTCCTTCACTTTCATTGGACTGACCACACCTAGAAACCACACCTCCTTTAAATCTTTTACTGCAACTGAGGCACAGAGACCACACCTCCGTAAGTTTCACAGTGTCTCAGTAATAGAGGCCACGCCTACTTCATTTAAATTGGGACTGAAAGACACAGAGGCCACACCTTCATTTTTACTTGGATGGAAAGTTACAGAGGCCTGTGTGTGTGTGCGCACGTGTGTGTGTGTGTGTGTGTGTGTGTTATCAGAATATGTTCTGAATCTGTATCGTTAATATTATTGGAATGGATGGGAAATAAAAGCTCAGAAGTCACATCATGGTAAATGTGTTTAGTTCAGACTGAGAGACGGAGCCTCATCGAGAAGAAGAAAACCACACACTGTAAAAGAACTGCAGCATCGACAAGTCTGAAAGTGCTTACAGTCAGCAGTGTGTGTGTGTGTGTGTGTGTGTGTGTGTGTGTGTGTGTGTGTGTGTGTGTGTGTGGCAATGTGCCGGTGCAGCAGCTTGGTGCTTTAGATGCACCACCGATCCTGTACGGCTAAAAATAGAAACTTGTCCTCGTCTCTCATACAGAGAGGAGATGCAGAGCTATTCCAAGCAAAAGTATACCCCCCCCCTTGTTCTCCACCACCATTACAACCATTTCAGTTCTTTCTCATCATCATCAGGACTCTGAGATATGAAACAACATCTCTTTTCGCTTCTGTTTGTAGTCCTGCACGAGGAACTGAGACAGATCTAAGCTTTTATGCTGATTAGACGAAACGGCAGAATGGAAATCATTTGATGTTGTTTTTTTTTGTAATGATGTATTAAATGTGAGATTTTATCATTTCATGTAGCACTCAGGATAATCTGCCTAGATAAAGACTACCAAGATTCAATCCTGTATCCTATTTCAGAAAACCACAAATAAACAAACAAACAAACAATTATTTATATAAAAAATAAAAATACTTTGGAATTCCAAAAATAAATTATTCTAAAAATAATAATAAAATATGTACTTAAGACAATAATAATAATAATTATTATTATTATTATTATTATTATTATTATTATTATTATTATTATTATCAGTACCAGTATCAGTACCCAGTATCAATATCAGCATCAGTACCCAGTATCAGTACCCAGTATCAACATAAGCATCAGTACCCAGTATCACTACCCAGTATCACTACCCAGTATCAGTACCCAGTATCAATATAAGCATCAGTACCCAGTATCAGTACCCAGTATCAGTATCAGAATCAGTGCCCAGTATCAGTATCAGTACCCAGTATCAATATCAGCATCAGTACCAAGTATCAGTATCAGTACCCAGTATCAATATCAGCATCAGTACCCAGTATCAGTACCAGTGCCCAGTATCAGTATCAGCATCAGTACCCAGTATCAGTACCAGTACCCCGTATCAATATCAGTGTCAGTACCCAGTATCAGTACCAGTACCCAGTATCAGTACCCATTATCAGTATCAGTACCCAGTATCAATATCAGTGTCAGTACCCAGTATCAGAATCAGTATCAGAATCAGTACCCAGTATCAGTACCCATTATCAGTATCAGTACCCAGTATCAATATCAGTGTCAGTACCCAGTATCAGAATCAGTATCAGAATCAGTACCCAGTATCAGTACCCATTATCAGTATCAGTACCCAGTATCAATATCAGTGTCAGTACCCAGTATCAGAATCAGTATCAGAATCAGTACCCAGTATCAGTACCCATTATCAGTATCAGTACCCAGTATCAATATCAGTGTCAGTACCCAGTATCAGAATCAGTATCAGAATCAGTACCCAGTATCAGTACCCATTATCAGTATCAGTACCCAGTATCAATATCAGTGTCAGTACCCAGTATCAGAATCAGTATCAGAATCAGTACCCAGTATCAGTACCCATTATCAGTATCAGTACCCAGTATCAATATCAGTGTCAGTACCCAGTATCAGAATCAGTATCAGAATCAGTACCCAGTATCAATATCAGCATCAGTACCCAGTATCAATATCAGTATCAAATTCAGCTGCTAGGGTTCTAACTAGAACCAAGAAATATGACTACATCACCCGGATCTTATCCACACTGCATTGCCTCCCAGTTAAATCTCGCATAGATTTTAAAATACTATTATTAACCTATAAAGCACTAAAAGGTCTCGCACCACAGTACTTAAGTGATCTTCTGGTCTTCTATGATCCGCCACGCCCACTTAGATCCACAGATGCAGGTTATTTGACTGTACCGCGAATAGCGAAGGCTACAGCAGGGGGAAGAGCTTTCACTCATAGAGCTCCACAGTTATGGAACAGTCTTCCATTTAGTGTTCGGGACTCAGACACAGTCTCAGTGTTTAAGTCTAGACTTAAAACGTATTTATTCACTCTAGCCTACCCTGACTAGACTTTCCATCATGCTAAATCCCAGTGTCAACAATCTTTTCTCTCCCTCTCTCCTTCTGCCGAGCTACACATGAGTTTATGGAGATGTTGGAGATCCTGGTCCTTTCTGCTCTCCGGACCTGCATGATCAGTCTCGGAGGTCCTACTTCTGGATGGAGCTCTCATCTACTCCAAATCCAGACTGCTGGGACAAAGGCTTCTTCTAAGCCAAACATATTACATATAGATCAATAATGATCACTTTAATAATATCTGTTGTTACCCAGATGAGGATGGGTTCCCTTCTGAGTCTGGTTCCTCTCAAGGTTTCTTCCTCTAAAACACACAAGGGAGTTTTTCCTTGCCATTGTCGCCACTCAGTGCCTTGCTCAGTTGGGATAATTTCTCACTTTTACTGTGTGTGTACTGTGTTTGTATTCCTGTAAAGCTGCTTTGAGACAATGTCTATTGTAAAAAGCGCTATACAAATAAAATTGAATTGAATTGAATTGAATTGAATATTAGTGTCAGTACCCGGTATCAGTACCCAGTATCAATATTAGTGTCAGTACCCAGTATCAGTATCAGAATCAGTACCAGTATCTGTACCAGTACCCAGTATCAGTATCAGTACCAGTACCCAGTATCAGCATCAGTACCCAGTATCAATATCAGTGTCAGTCTCCGTACCCAGTATCAATATCAGTATCAGTATCAGTACCCAGTATCAATACCCAGTATCAGTATCAGTACCCAGTATCAGTATCCGTATCAGTACCCAGTATCAGAATCAGTAGCCAGTACCCAGTATCAGTACCAAGTATCAATATCAGTGTCAGTATCAATACCCAGTATCAGAATCAGTAGCCAGTACCCAGTATCAGTACCAAGTATCAATATCAGTGTCAGTATCAGTACCCAGTATCAGTAGGCAGTATCAGTATCCAGTATCAGTACCCAGTATCAATGTCAGTACCCAGTATCAGTACCAGTACCCAGTATCAGTATCAGTACCAGTACCCAGTATCAGCATCAGTACCCAATATCAGTGTCAGTACCCAGTATCAGTACCCAGTATCAGTACCCAGTATCAATATCAATACAGTAGCAGATGTGTAAGGATATCATATGATACTCAAAGTTTCAGTAGCGTATCGAAAAAGAGAAACAGGTTATTGTCCCGTTTCTTATTTGAACTGTTTAACAAGAAGAACTCTGCCTTGAAGTCGTCCTGAACCGAAAACCTTTCCTGTTTAATAGTCCACTCCACAGAGATCGTAGCAGAAGCACAACACGTACACTCGCAGTGTGAAAGGCCCGGGGCGGCTCCAACAACACACCGAGTGAACGTCAGGTCTTGTTTCATATTTGGAAGGATGTGAGCGGGAATAAAACGCGGTGGTGGGAAAGGGATAACGAGTGTACTCGGCATCCCGGAGAGACTCTTTAGACCAACACATCTGAAGATGAAAGTGAAGTAAGAGCGCGAGTATAAAATACAAAACATGCTGTGCTGGAAATCGAATTCCACTCCCTCAGAGAAACACTGTGAGGCTGAAGCTGTGTTCTGTGGTGTAAAAGGGGAACAGCCCACGGCGACAGAACAGAACCGCTGCAGAAAGTTCAAGGCCTGGAGGAAAGACAGAATAAAACTCTCTCATACCATAATAAGTGAGAGGAGATGTAGGGCGGCTGTGGCTCAGTCGGTAGAGCGGGTTGTCCACTAATCGTGGGGTTGGCGATTCGAATCCCGGCCCGGGTGATCCCATGCCGAAGTGTCCTTGGGCAAGACACTGAACCCTAAGTTGCCCCCAATGGCAAGCTAGCACCTTGCATGCAGCTCTGCTCCCATTGGTGTGTGAGTGTGCTCTCATTTGTAAGTTGCTTGTAAATGTAAAATGATATTTCTGTAAAGCTGCTTTGAGACAATGTCCATTGTAAAAAGCGCTATACAAATTGATTAAATTATTATTATGTACAGTTTAACTCTTTACTCCAACACGTGTTCGTGTCTACAGTTTTGTCCCTTAGTTTTGTACTCGATGCTAATGTTAATGCTAACAAGTAATAGAAGCTTATAGCCTCCAGTTTAACACGGTGCAAACTACATGACGTCGCCATTCGTGGTTTCTAACACTACTGAGTCATTTGAGTTAAGTCAGTTAAATGATTCATTCAGATTCGCTCAACGAGAAGTTCAGCATGATGTTCAGCCTGTCAAACTCAATTATAATATATTTAATAATAAAAATTATAATTATAAAATATTTAATAATAGATGTCCAGGTTTAGAATGGGAATCTCCAGCTCAGCTGAGTGAGCGAATCTGAATCAAACTGAAATGAACTCACTGATTCAAATGATTCACTGAACAAGAGACGAGCTAATCTTGACCAAAAAGAGGATCAGTGTTTAAAAAACAGACAGATAAAACAAAACAAAAACAGATAGAAAGATTCACAGAATCAAACACTGATCTGCTGAACATGAGAAGAACAATTCCAGTCTATACTGAAATGATTCAGGATTAGGTTCAGGACACACGCAGTTGTTAATCAGACTTACAGTATTTATGGATGTTTCAGAAAACACTGATGGATAAATATACCAAACAGACACTTGTGTAAAAACATCAGCACAAGCTGAATGTACAGAATGACTCCATGCGTGGAAATGAACGATACTGATTCATTTAATACATTCAAAAAATAAATAATTCCCAAACAAAGCATTTATACACAGTTTGGTGTCATGATTAATTTATCTTAGTGCCTCATCCAAATAAGTTCACTTTGTAATTATATATAGTCCTACATGGTCACTTCATTAAAAATAAACAAATCAATAAATAAAAACATGCTATACAACATTTTAACATCTAATCTGCTGCTCGTAACCGTTATTGCAAAGTCCTGCTGAATCCCACCATTTTCTCTCAGACAAGAATATTCTGACATCATTTATCACGATGTTGGCATCATGTCATTATATTATGCAGTACAGACATAAACACTCCCTCCAGCTGCTTTCCATCCAGCTCTCTATACGGTGACAGATCTATCAATCTGATCTTCATCACAATCACTCGCTTGCCTAGAAAAATGATCATCGTCATCATCATCTCTAATATCTGCTGAGAAACTCCGAGCCATGAAACACTCTGCGTATAAAAGTCAGTCGGGTTTGTGCTGAAGATTTCTCTCGCTCTACTTTATCACCAATACACTATCAGTAGCCTAACCCTAACCATTCCATATTGTGTTGATTCATCAACACGCCATCGTTCCTATAGTAACAGCTCAGTCACAGGGACGTGTACGGCGGACTCTCCACATGAATGTGTTCAAAAGATATAACGTATAATGTGTATCTAATATTTATGGAAGGAGTCTCCAACTTCTTTAGGACAAGTGGAGTCATCAAGTCAGTGAGTAGTCCAGAGGGGATTAGTCAGAGGAGTAAACGAGGGACCAAGGACAAGTATGAATATGATCCTACCACCACCGGGCTTCAGCAGGTTATCGAAATGGTGTTTTGTGTTCGGATTTTAGGAGGCTAAATTGTAAGATTGTTCAAATAGCGTAGCATGAACATTTCATAGATGCCATATAAAGACTGTGTGATCCATGTTGAGTGTTTTGTTGAGAAGAATCTGTTCAAAAGAACGATTTGTTTACAAATCGGATGTCACTATAACTCCACAAGGTTTTGTAGGCGTGTCTGTCATTTGGCAGAATTAATTTTCTTAAAGCCCTGTCAGACACATCTTAAAGCTTCGAGATTTCTAGGTAAATGTTTTCCGCTCATTCCTTTCCATAGAGACTAGAGCCACTTGAAGCCGCTTCGACAGACCGGGGAAATTCAGGGTCGCTCGTCCTAATCTTAAACAGACCCGAGATCAGCAGAGATTCAGAGTGAAGTCTTGATTGCTTGCAGGTCTGATTTCCTAATCCCACTCTAATTAATTCGGGGCTGATACAGAACTCGATGAGGAGGGTCTACAGGGGTTCAATACTGCTCCTACAGACACTTGCGTACTGATCTCAGAACAGTTCTGTGGTTTAGATCAAAATGAGGTCTTTGAGATAAGAGGAGATCTTAAGAGTGCCATTTCTAAAGTAATTGTGTTCACCAAGACCCTGGATAAGCTTAATTGAGCCTAATGGAGCCTAATGGAACCTAATGGAGCCTAATGGAACCTAATGGAGCCATTTTATCGAGACAGAGAGAAAAGATGGTTTGCTCATAATTACTCTCCAGAGTTTCCCTTTATCCAGCGATCCATC
The DNA here is from genome assembly GCA_022414735.1 of Noturus placidus. Lineage (NCBI taxonomy): Eukaryota > Metazoa > Chordata > Actinopteri > Siluriformes > Ictaluridae > Noturus > Noturus placidus. Next base: position 25,450 of record JAFFST010052926.1, read on the forward strand.
CTTCTCCTGTTTTTCTGTTTTCTCTCTTCAGTCACAAGCTCAGGACTAATGATGCTTTACTGCAGTTTGTCTGCGATCTTAAATGTGTTCTTCGGTTGTTCCTCCATCCATCACATGCTGTAAGCCACTGTTTCAGTGTCATTAAGCTCCAACTGCCCAATGACGCTAAATACAGCTGCCACACACACACACACACACACACACACACAGACACACACACACACACACACACACACACACTTTCCCCTGCATGCCCTGACTCTTCTCCACTCTGTTGGAGGTTAATCAGCGTTTAAGACACAAAGTTTAAGCTACACATCTCCACATCTCCACATGCCCTCTCTGTCCCTTCACATGCCCTCCATGTGCCCTTTTAAACCCTTCAATTGCCCTATCACATCCTAATGCCCTCTTATGTCATCCATGTGTCCTTCAAGTGTCTTTTAAAACCCTCCACATGCCCCAGTGTCCTTTACAACCCACCCCATGCTGTAATACCCTCTACTGTCCACCGTATGTCCTGAACGTGTCTCTATTTTGGACTCGAAATAAACTCAGGAATCTTGGAGTCATGTTTGATATCAGTCTCACATTTGATTCTTTTGTACAGAGCACTGTTAAAGCATGAGATACAGAGCGAGACTGCGTCCTCTGCTAAACTTCTCTGTAGCTGAAAAGCTGATAAACTCACGCGTTGTCTCCCAGGTTGAGTTCTGTAACGCCCTTTTATACAGAGTTTCTAAATCCACACTTGATCCAGACTAGGACTGGAACACTCCTATTCTGGAGTCCTTGCTCTGGTTCTCATTATTATTATTATTAATAATAATAATAATAAGATGTTATTATTAATGCACTATGATATGATAAAAGTGACATCGCCAGTAATAATCCCAATACTCTTTTCCTCTATAACCCATAATAAAAAAACTCTGTCATGCGGTTGCCTTGGTAACGTCTTAGGGCCCCTTTTGAGAAACAGCAGCTGATGTTTTTATTGTGAAGTTAAAGAAGCTGCACTTTTGATGATTAAAGATGCAGAGAGAGAGAGAGAGAGAGAGAGAGAGAGACAGAGAGGGACAGAGAGAGAGAGAGAGTGACACACAGAGAGAGAGAGAGAGAGAGAGAGAGAGAGACAGAGAGGGAGAGGGAGAGAGAGAGAGTGAGAGAGAGAGGGGGGGGG